>PVIA01005177.1:0-120806 GCA_004024845.1 Tonatia bakeri
TCCCCAGCTTGGGGGTCTCTTCTTTATCTCTTCTCTTCTGCTGCAATTTGCAGCTGAGTGAAGAAACAGAACAGAAAGACCAGCTCTCTGGTCTCCATTGGTCTTCAGCTTTGCTGACGCAAAGTGTGGGCTACAGATAAGGTGGACAGCCCACCCCTAGCATGGGGAACGTTCAGTTAGAGCCAACCACCAACCCGCAGGCAGGTGTGTGTCTCCTCCCATTGTCTGAGCCCTGCTGTATTTATATTTAGAGGTTTGGGGACCTGCATTCACCGAAATCTTTTTATCCTGTGAAAAAGTCCACTTTAAGAGCATTAAGAAACCATCTAATCTGGTAAAGTAGCCACACTTAAGGAATTCAAGCTGAGTACTTTCTCCTGAACAAGAAAAAAACACAGTAAAGATCTCTCCCACATTTCCTTAACAATGAAGTCAGGAGCAGGCATTCCTGACCAGCTAAATGTGTGCTTCCTCCAGAGGCACAGACTTTGGAGAGTGGCACCTTGGGCTCTCCTCATTTCCTTTACCAGTTTCTCCTTTAGAAGAACACAGAAGGGTCCCCATCACTCAGTTTCAGACTCCTCAACCTCCAGGATCCTAGAGAGGTGCCAAAGAAAAAAAAAGTGATGGATGAATGGATAAACAAAATGTGGCATAAACATATGATGGACTCAGCTATAAGAAAAGAACACAGTTCTGATAGATGCTACAACATGGGCGAACCTCGAAAACATGCTAAGTGAAAGAAACTACACACAGAAGCTCATGTGTTGTGTGATCACCTTTACTGGCATGTGACAGTTCTGGAATCGACGAATGCACAGGGACAGAAAGCAGAGTGATGGTTTCCAGGGCCTGCAGGAGAAAGGGAGGAGGGGCTGCTTGATGGGAATGGGATTTCCCTCTGTGGTGACAAAAATGTTTTGGACCTGGACAGAGGTGGTGGTTGCGTGACACTGTGAATGTACAAAATGTTACTGAATTGTATATTTTAAAATGGTTTATTTTGTGTGGCATGAATTTGCCACAGTTAAAAAAAAAAGTGAGAAATCAGACAGCCATTCTCTCCCCACAGACAAGCTGGACCTGTCTGAATGCTTTCAAAATAATTCATGAAAATTTCCACATTAACAGAACACTCCACCACAGGAAGGTAAGGCCTAGACAAGCTTCCACAAATGCTTGACCAGAAACCTCAGACAGGTTCCAAGAGGCCCGACTTTGAGGGGCAGCGAATCATTTGTCTGAGCTGTTTCAGCTCTCGGCCTAGAACTGAAACCAACCTGAGAACTGATATTCGGTGTGTGAGCAGTGGCCTCTTTGAATCACTCTCCCCACCTCCACCCCTGGGGGTGTTTCTTTCTGAAGCGCTCACAGGACACTGGTGGGCCAGCCCAACCTAGAAGACCTAGTTAGCACATCTTAAAAGAGAAAAGTTCTGTTGATATCTGGTGACCTTTATGCTGGGAGATGAGTCTGACCTGAAAGAAGGCCAACAGGTGGGAGGGAATAGAGGTTTGGGGGTGAACTTGGGTTGAGCCAGGCAACGCAGATCTTGCTTTAGTCACTTCTCATTCTAGGGAACTACTGTTCTGACGAGAACATCAACGAGTTCCCTGTTTCTGAATGCAGCTGCATGGGCTTGAGCAGTCTGATTTGGCCCATACCCTGGACCTCCCCCTTCCCTCTCCCAGGCTCGCTTTGGCTCAGGCAGAGACATCGCTGCTCTGGTTTCTCCCCACGCGCTCCTACATCAGATGGAAGTGCATATTCAGACCACTAGGGGAGGCCACCAGCCTCCTGGCTAGTCTGTGTCTTCACTCCTGACGGAACCCACCTCCCTGGCTCATCAACAGCTGAAAGTAGAATTCAGGCTTTATAATGGGGGTTGGACTTTTGATCAGCCTCTTTCTGACCTGCCCACTGGATTTCTCTGCCTCCTGCTGAGGATGGGATATGAGTCTTACAATGTGATGTCTCCCACTGCGCTCGGTACGTAACAGACCCTGAAAGGTCATTTGCTAAGTGAGTCAGTGAGTGAAATTCAGAAATGGGGTTCATATGAGGTGCTAGAAAAGGCATCGTTGATAAAAACAAAGAGGCCCCAATCGATTAAGAAGGCCAAACAAGCAGCTGCTGTGTAATGTGACAGATGACGGAATGGAGCGCAGATGAGACAGGAAGTGACCCTGTGGGGGGAGTTGACACTTGCAAAGTAGGGGAAGGTAGAAGAAGTTGGAGAAACCACGGAAGAGAAAAAACCTTAACCTGGAACCTGAAGGATGAGGAACAGTTTTCACAGAACAATGGGGTAGGGTATTTTTGAGGCAAATTAGCCATTCAAGGTTAGATTTTACTTCTAAATTCATTAGGCAATTGGCCTTTCCCGAGTTTCTTTTTCTTCATTCTTTTTAAATGTTTTTTTCCGTTTGGATTACATAACTAATTTTCTCCTATGGGCATTTTACTATCTCTGCAGTTTAAATTTTTTTTTTATTCATTTATTTTAGAGAGGGGAAGGGAGGGAGAAAGAGAGGGAGAGAAACATCAATGTGAGGTTGCCTCTCATGTGCCCCTTGTTGGGGACCTGGCCTGCAACCCAGGCATGTGCCCTGACTGGGAACCGAACTGGTGACCCTTTGGTTCACAGGCCGGCACTTAATCCACTGAGCCACACCAGCCAGGGCTAAATTTTTTTTTAAAGAAAGTAAAATAGGATCTTCTCTCCATATATACTTTAAAAAAATAGAGAGTAGCTCACACTGCATAAGGTATATGTTATTGATGGGGGGGGGGGGGTTGTACATTCTTTTCTGGTCTTAGCTTAACAGGTGAGCTCTTCAGTGGGTCCTCATGAGACACCATGTGTCCTCCAGGCTCACCTTTTCACTGGAGCCAACGCTGAGGCAATAGCCATGCACAGGAATAACCTGTCCACTCCTTGCCTCAGCTGCCCCAGGGCTTCTCTGCACTGCCACATGGCACACCAGGCATTTCTCTCTCTTTTTAAAATATATTTTATTGATTATGCTATTACAGTTGTCCCATTTCCCCCCCTTCACTCCCCTCCACCCTGCACACCCTCTCCCACCCACATTCCCTCACTTTAGTTCATGCCCATGTGTCATAAGTTCTTTAGCTTCTATATTTCCCATACTGCTCTTGCCCTCCCCCTCTGTATTTTCTACCTACCATCTATGCTACTTATTCTCCATACCTTTTCCCCCTCTCTCTTCCTCCCATTCACCTGTTGCTAACCCTCCATGTGATCTCCGTTTCTGTGGTTCTGTTCCCGTTCTAGTTGATTGCTTAGTTTGGTTTTGTTTTTGTTTTAGGTGTGGTTGTTAATAATTGTGAATTTGCTGTCATTTTACTATACATGTTTTTTATCCACTTTTTCTTTGATAAGTGCCTTTAACATTTCATATAATAAGGGCTTGGTGATGATGAACTCTTTTAACTTGGCCTTGTCTGGGAAGCACTTTATCTGCCCTTCCATTCTAAATGACAGCTTTGCTGGATAGAGCAATCTGGGCTGTAGGTCCTTGCCTTTCATGACTTTGAATACTTCTTTCCAGCCCCTTCTTGCCTGCAAGGTCCCTTTTGAGAAATCAGCTGACAGTCTGATGGGAACTCCTTTGTAGGTTACTGTCTCCTTATCTCTTGCTGCTTCTAGGATTCTCTCCTTCATTTTTACCTTGGCAAATGTAATTATGATGTGCCTTGGTGTGTTCCTCCTTGGGTCCAACTTCTTTGGAACTCTCTGAACTTCCTGGACTTCCTAGAAGTCTATTTCCTTTGCCAGATTGAGGGAGTTCTCCTTTATTATTTGTTCAAATAACTTTTCCACTTGTTGCTCTTCCTCTTCCCCTTCTGATACCCCTATAATTCAGATGTTGGAACTTTTAAAGATGTCCTGGAGGTTCCTAAGCCTCTCCTCATTTTTTTTTAATTCTTATTTATCCATTCTTTTCTGTTTGGTTGTTTCTTTCTTTCTTCTGTTCCACTCCATTGATTTGAGTTCCAGTTTTCTTCCCATCACTATTGGTTCCCTGTGCATTTTCCTTTATTTCACTTATCGTAGCCTTAATTTTTTCATCTAATTTGCAACCAAATTCAACCAATTCTGTGAGCACCCTGATCACCAGTGCTTTGAACTGTGCATCTAATAGGTTGGCTATCTCTCAGTCACTTGAAATTACTGCTTGTGAGGCTTTCATTCTGTTTGAGCCATCTTTTTTCTTCTTTTGGTCTAGTCACACCTGTTACATATGAGGGTTGGAGCCTTAGGTGTTCGCCAGGATGGGGCCACCCAGTCTCTGGGTTGTGACACTGTATGTGGGGGAGGGGTCCGAGAGGGAACAATGGCGCCCGTTCCATTCTGTCGTATTTCAGTCCCTTCTGCTGCTTCCCCCAAGAAAACTGGCTTTTTCTGGTGCTAATTCCTGTGTGGGTGGCTTGTGCATGTTCTAGGACCTTGTGGGTCTTTCCAACAAACTCTCCTGTGAGGTTGGGAGTGTCTCCCACTGCCTCAACGCCCACAGGTGTTTTCAATCAGTGTCCCGAGGCTCTATTTCCTGGCGCTGGGACCCTGGGTTGCGCAGTCTGTCTCACTGCCTAATTTCACCTGGCTTATCTGCACATGAATGTGGGACTGCCCGGACAGCCAGCTGCCTTGTGTGAAGCACCTTGCTTCACAATCGCTGCCTGGCTGGGTCTGCCAGCCGCCTGCATGCCCAGGGTCTGCCCGCTGTGGTCTTGCAAGCCCAGCATGCCTTACACACCCGGTGCCACCGCTTTTTGTGCCTTGACCCCTCTCCACCCAGCTGCCCAACTCCGCCCCTCCTACCGGTCTGGGTGAATGTGTCTATTTTAACTCCATGGTTGTCCGTCTTCCATACAGTTCAATTTTCTGTCAGATCTGGTTGTTATCTTGTTTCTAAATTGTTGCTGACCTTATTTTGGTTGTGAGAGGAGGCACAGTGTATCTACCTACGCCTCCATCTTGGCTGGAAGTCCACACCATACATTTCTAACAGGCGCACAAGCCTGGAAGTGTGAGGAGTTAAGGCCCCATAAGACAAACCTTGACTAATGGAAAAAAGAATATGGTAGATAAACACATGGGATAAATACTTGTGTCTCTTAAGCAGAAATTCCTGAAGCATGCACTGTACATCTCCTTAGAGGGACCCCCTTGGAATCAAGCCCAACTGTCCCAAAGAAATGACCAACTTATTAACTTAACAATGCCCTCTTGAACTGACTTCTCCTTGCCTGCTACTCCCTCCCCAACACCTTGAGTTCCCTTCCTAAAAAAATCTGGTAACAGATTAGTTTTCTCTCGGGTTCACACTTCTGGAGAAAACACAGGTTAAGACAGCAGATACCAAAAATAGCCCTAGAAAGCAGCCCCTTGGAATGGGTTTTTGGAATTGGATCACTGATGAAAGACTCCATTGCTGGTAATAAGGGAGGTGGTGATAAGCCCTGACATGCAGTAGCATCACAGTTACTAAGACTCACTGGTGGTAACTCAGATGAAGCACAGGTGGAAGGTGAGCATGAGCTTATGTGGCAGTGGTAGTAGCCCTTGAATCATAGGGGCAATGGTCATTGTAAGAATTATGGGGCTCTGGCTAGTGTAGTTCAGTTAGATTGAGCACAGGTCTGTGAACCAAAGTGTTGCCAGTTCAATTCCCAGTCAGGGCACATGCCTGGGTTGTAGGCCAGGTCCCCACTTGGGGACACAGGAGGGACAACCACACATTGATGTTTTTCTCCCTCTTTTTCTCCTTCCCTTCCCCTCTCTTTAAATAGATAAATAAAATATTTTTAAAAAAGAATTCAGGGGTATACAGATTTTGTCAATGGTTTTAGATACTTTGGAAAGAATAAAGAGAAGTTCTGGTGGGTCAACTATCGATCTCCAGATACCCTGTGCAAGTTAGAGTGCCTTCTTTGCTGTGTTGAAGCTGAGAAATAGGACTTACCATTTGCAGCTATGCTGAAAATTACACTTAGGATTTCATAATAACGGTAGCAGAATGACAAAGAAGATAATGCACAGCCTCAACAGGTCTCTCTGACAGAGTCAGAGTCTTGACCGAGAAATTAAAGGTGGTCAAATACATGGCGATGGAAGATTTGACTTTGGGTGGTAAACACACAATTCAGCATACACATGATGTATCACAGAATTGTGCACTTGAAACCTATATAATTTTATTAATCAATGCCATCCCGATAGATTTAATTTTTAAAAAGCACACATTCACAAAAAAAAAGAGTATGATTCAGAAACCCAGGATAGGGACATTTGGGTAGATAAGCCTAAGAATTTGAAATACTTAGAGCTTTCTTAAATCTTAATTCTAGCAAGAGGTCCTTGCTGGAAGAAACAAGCCTGCAAACAGTGTTAGGACCTCACCTAGGCATGCCTTCTAAGCTTATGTTTGTCTCCCTCAAAACCACCTTACTTCCCCACATTGCCTTCAGACAGAAAATTGGAGGCAGGTTATCTTACAACCCAAGTGAAGAATTACAGCCCTTGCTAGGAAAGGAAATAATATATACAACCAAAGTATTGTTCAAACAATCAGAGCCTTCAGTTGCTTTAGTCTTCTTGGCCTATGGTTGCGGTACTTACTCATTTACAGTTATCTGGGCTTTGGGAGCTCTTAGAGACACCCCAGGGAATCACCTCTATTTAAAACATACTCCTCCCTGCGCCCACTGTGTTGCAGCAGCCCTGGTTCTTCATGATAATCAGGGCCAGTCACTCGTGCAAACACAGTCCATCAGCATCAGGAGCCTGAAGTAGGTGGTAGTCCTAGTTTAGATTCAATAGAACTTTGACTAGTTCCCCTGCTGGTAGGGCTCTAGCCCCTCTCCCCAAAACCAGGACTTCTAACCCAACAGAAGCTAAGTTTTCAGAATGCGAAGTGTGAACTGTACTAGTGGATCACTGGGACTGTTGCTTAGAGGAGAACACGGCTTTCACCTCCTGGTTCCCGGAACCTTGTAAACCAGCTGTTGAGGACGAGGGACAGAAAGCAGCAATGACACACAGCAATACATGCTCAATTTCCTATAAATTTTTAGAAATATTTTAAACTTTAAAGGATTTTATAACCAGGAATGTTATAAATATCAGACACTATGAACACAAGGCTTCTCAAGAATCTATAAAAATGTTAGAGACTGTGGGGAAATATATTGATTTCAAAATACAAAAAATAAAATCACAAAATCTAAATAAATATTTAATTCAATACCTACCAATATAATAAACATAACAATGTCATTACTTGTTAAATTTAATATTAATGGAAATGTGATTATATTTGAAAAGAATTTGTAGGTAAGGCTTTTCTCACTTCAAAAGAATTTCTAACAGCATAGAAAATATAGTCAGTAAGGTCATAACAACTATGTATGGGGCCAGGTGGGTCCTTGAAGTATCTGGGGGCAGCAGAGCCACTCCGTAGTGATTTTCTAACCACTACACTGACCTCCGAAACCAAGGCAGAATAACATTGAATGTAAACTGTAACAGAAACATCTTAAACTTTTTTTAATTTTTTAATTAAAAATGTAAAAAAGAATTTCTAATTATATACAAATCATGGCCGCCATGCAATTATAGTCAATTACAAATGAGTTATAAGTAACCATATAATTTTAAAATTCACTTTATAAAAATTCATGAAGTGTGTGTGTGTACGTGTGTGTCATGGGAATTTTGGGTGCCTTGAAATAGGTACGATTTGATGAAGAGTGAGAAATCTCTAGGAATAGTAGTTTGGTCCACAAAACTCTTAAACAAGCCTTGTGGATAAACATCGCCTTGCTGTTATTATTCCCGGATGACGCCATCAGCTCTGGTTGATAGGTGTGCTGACTCAATACGGAAACATCCTTGACTCTTCGAACTGAAATGAGAGCGCACCTGCCAATGTGTATTATTATAATTTAAAATTTTCATAACCTGTGTGAAATAGCTAACTAATATATTTAAATTAATTCTTCTTAGGACATATACTCTATTATCTTTTAAATAAAAGTTCTGCTGATGGCAAAACTGGCTCAGAAAGTTCTGACATTGGATATTACTGATTAGAAATTTAAGTCCCTAGACTTTAGTTCAACTCTGAACTGTTTAATCCAAGAGGAACAGTTGGTCCTGCTTTATATCATCATAAATTATCATCTTTTTCAGGTCATTTCCTTGTTTTCTCCAGGGTAATAACCAGTTGGGAGCATATTTGCTTATAAGAGGATTATGAAAATTCAATAGTTTAAAATTAAACAAGTCAACTTGGAAGAACTGTCGGGTATGAATAAAACGTTATGGGCATAAAATTGTATAAAGCACACAGTGAAGATGTTGTCCCAAAAATCTCTTTACTGACGTGCATGGAAAGACGGTGGTGTCTTCTTTTCAAGGACTCCGACACCACTCCTGGTAAGAGAAGAAAGCAGTATCTGCCCGTGCTTCACTGTACAAACTGCTGTACAGACTGATCAGCCAGCCAGCACCTTCTTTCTCCTCCTTCCTGACTGAGAATAGACCCCAGGCTGCACAGCGGAATTCCCCTTTTCTTTCATCCTGTGGAATTTCACAGCCGAGGCTCACTAAGGTCTTGCCGTCATCTTGCAAACAAATCATCAAAACAACGCCCGCCGATGACAAAGCATATCTTGGCATGAAGACTGCGGCAATGCCGGCATTATTTCAGTGCCCTCTCAGCTGCTTCACACCAGTGTGTTTCCTGTGTCTGAGTCTTCTATGCAAAATCTGACCTTAACTGGGGCAAAGCAGTGCCAGTTCAAAGTCCTGTGGTTTTTCTTGAGTAACATGCATCATTTTTTTAAGTTGGGAAGGAACACAAGAGGATTGATCTATCCGAGGTTTATGGGGACTTCGGACGTGAGTCCCCTGAGGACCTCTGCAGAGGCGGTCTGCTACCAGCGGCCCCATTACTTAGCCTTTCTGTAACACCAAGTCAGATGTTTTGCTTCCTTGTTTCCCATTCCTGTCTTCAAGAGATATCCCAGCTTCGCGCTTACACCCCCATCTTTATTGTCTGTCCTCACCTCTGCCCCCACCACCCAGGGAATCTGTTTATGAAGCCATCTGGCTAGTCTCTGAGAGCCGCAGAGCCGGCGGCCCTGACCCTAGCTAGCAGCAGCTCATTTGGCGCACAGAAGAAAAGCAACTTTTTATTACTTTTTTCTGTTTAAGTTAATGAAACCAGCCATGTCCAGTAACTTCTTTGGAAAGCTGGAGCTTGATAATAAATGAAAATTGAAGACAAGCAAACATTTTTTTTCAAACTTCTCTATCCAGTTTGTAAAACTACAATCTGTCTGCCTTTTATACTGATTGCAGAGATCGTTAGGAAAAGCAACTGAGCCCAGTGGCAATGCCCAGAGAGCACAGTTTCTTATGGGTATTTTAAGAACCTGTAGAGCCCACAGCGGATTCCCACCCCCTTACACATAATTCTGCAGAATTTGAGAACCTGGAGTTGTACATAAATTTAGAGGAAATAGCTCATATCTCAAAACATCTCATCCTGGCAAAGACTGCAAATAAAAAAGCATGTGTAATACATCAGCGCTGTTTGCTTCTCAGAAAGGGGGATTGTAAAGCAAGGGCAAGACCTGAGGCTCTGCCCATCCAAAAGCAGCCCTTCGGGGTTGCTGCTTTCAGCGGCCTCTTGATGAAACCTGGCCACCCACACGGAGTGGGAGCAGATTACACAAGGTACCAAGTGTCTTGGGGAACTTCTGTGGCTTGCTGACAGCTGTGTGAAAACGTGTGCCTGAGGTTTTTCATTACATGCCAGGAGCACTACCGTCAGAACTTCTTGGGGAATGCACAGTGGTCCCTGGGGCTGCGGAGCGTGGGGATTTCCAGGGCTGCATGGCGAATAAATAAGTGATGCTCCTAACAGTCTCCGGATGTGATCGGTGTCCCTGAGAGCTCTTCTTTCTGTCACATAAATAGGTCCCCACAGCAGCATCTAAGCAGATGCCCCTCCTTGGTTCCATCACTAATTTCAGTCTCCCTGCAGTAAGTCAAACCAGGAGGGGGAGAGGAATGGAGAAAGCAGCTCTCAGCTGGAAGTTTCAGCATTTAGCTGGTTCTGACTCTGAACCTCAACTGCCTCATCTTTAAAATGGGGATAGTAATTCCTGTATATAGCTGGTTTTGAGAAATTAAAGTTGTAAAAGGACTTTAAAATGTAAAAAGCACAAAGTAAATGAAAGATATCACTATGCTCAGCTCTGATACCAATTAGTGTGACCTTCGTAATTATGAATATAATCACTAATGTCCCTTCTGCAAATGCTGTGAGCCTGTGGAAAAAATCAAAGAAAGATTTCAAATAGCCAAACACTTCTTAATATGATTCTTGACTCAGATGTGTTCTCTGCACCCAATCCCTTTCAGCTAGTTGTGGCAGTTCTAGTGTAAGTGGTCTGCTGACCTCCCCTCTCCCGTGTCCCCACTCTGGCAGTCTCGGGTCTGCTTCAGACCTTTTTTTGTCAGAGTGCCATGGCACTGGAGAGATCACCAAACTCTTCAGCAGAGGGTCAGGCAGCTCCATTCCTCTCTCTTGAGCTTGATTCTACGAATAAGTGAGTATTCAGTGGCTTAACAAACACTACACATATGAGTGGGAGCAGCCAGAATCTGCTTCCTAATTGGCAGAGGGGGGCACACCCAACCTCTTTGCGGGCATTTCCGTTAGAGTTCACTGTCCCAATTAAATCTGTGACCCAGACATAGTCACCTCTACTTTAGAGAGCTGATAGAACCAACTCTGTGAGAAACAGTTTCCAGTTCGAGTGTTAAGTACATTAAAGTGAACTAGACTCAGATTTGTATCAAGTCAGCCTCAAAAGCAGTGAAGGGAGTGGTGGTGCTCAAGTAGGGAAAGCAATGGGAACAAAGGCTTGAAGCTTCCGAGCTGCCAGGTTTGTAACCATCCCGACCCAAACCCTCCCCTGCCTGGCCGGACTGGTAAGGTATCCCTGACTAAGGCATCCCCGACCACACAGCAGCCTCACCCACCTCCATGTCTTTGCTCTTGCTGTGAGTTCTCTTCTAGAATTGCCTTCTGCCCTCTTTTCAATTCTTCAGTTGGTCATGCAACAAATATTTCCTGAACATGTTTTGTGGTTCAGCACTGTGCTAAGTATTGTGGATCTAGAAAGAGAAACCTGGTATGATCAGTGCATTCAAGGAGCTTATTCCCTGAGACAAAGAAGATGAGTCATACACATGCCCAAGCAATTCTAGTAGCAAATACCTAGTGATAGTGGGATGAAAGCATGGTAGAGTTGCTAGGGGTGTATGAAGAAAGGAGAGATCCCTTATGGCTGGAGGAACTAAGGAAGACTGCATGGAGGAGGTGGCATCTGGTAGCAGTCTTGATGGAGGGTTCCCAGACACTAAGATTAGCAAAAGGTGATATGGAGACAGGGCTTGGCTGGGCTGCCCCTGCAGCCAAGAGGTTCAGTAGAGGATCTCGAGGGACAGTGTAAAGGAAGGGGACCAATGTTTACTGAGCACCTACTATGCACATTTGATTTTATACACTATCACTTTCAGTCGATTTTATTACTCCTGTTTTGTATGTGAAAAAGCAGTTTCAAAGAGATGAAACAGCTTGCATTAGGTTCCAACAGTCAGTTAGGGACAGACCCAGGACTTGCAGCCGAGTGTAGCTAACTTGAAGCCTGCCTGCTTTCTGGACACTAAGCTGCCTTCTTGGATCTGAAGTTCAAGCAGGCAGATTATGGCTATATCTTAGAAAGCTAAAGCACTTGGATTTTTCTCTCTTCTTGACCTAGTTAAAGCCTTCTAGGCCTAGCTCAAACTTTACCCTTTGCACTAGACCTTCCCTGAACATTCCAGGCCCTCTGATATTCCCTGTCACTGTTCACAAGTTCTCACTGCCCCAAAACATTCTTTATCGACTCCCATAACTCCATCATGAATAAAGATGCAAGTTCTTAATGGAGGGGAACTGATCTTGCCCTCCTTCCTTACTACTGAATTAGTGATTGTGGAATTAACTTTTTTCTCTTTTTCTGGAGAGGACGTAGATGAGCAGTGGCTGCCCTCACCCCAGCAGGGTCTGCCTGTACTGGCGACAGAGGAGGCAGGCACTTCCCGTTTCCTCAAGGCCCGTCCACAGACACTTGCGTTCCCTGAAGTTTCCCCCTAAAACGAAGTCACAAGGAAACATGCCCAGCTCTGCTGAGAGCAACCAACTCAGTGGGCCACTGGTCCACAAACGGCCACACTTAGTCGTGCACTGGTCTGAAGGGGGGTTATGGGATGTTCACTGGATGGATCTGGAGCGCAGCAGCTCCCTCCCTCAGTGTTTAAGGAGAAGCTCTCAGCCTGGAAGGAGACACTGCCACGGGCAGCTGCAGCTCACACGTGGAAAGCCCTGCAGACGGTGCCAGTCTACACCCTGGAAATCCACTGGGAGATCTTTGGATGGATGTGATGAAGGCAAGAGGCAGCCTTACCTGCTGACTGGTGTGGATTCGATGGCTCTGATCATTTCCACACCATTCTACACTCCACTCTCATAATGGTTGGCTTTCCAGGTCACAGATTTCATGGGCATACTTGCTACTTCCAGGATAACTAGTGATCAATTCATTGAAAGGTAAGAACCATGGAGAGGATGGGAAAATCACACAATGAACAATGATTATCTAAGTGCCTGGTAACTTTTGAATCTAGCTACCAGTCATTCATTTTCAAAGTTAAATTTAGCTTTAGAAAAACTTCCCATTGGTGTCCATAGGAATAGTGTCTCCCTTTTAATTCATAATTATATCAACAGTACATTAAGTACATTCTTTTTTTACTTTCCCTGAACTCTAACATGGCCATTTTCTTTCCCTGGTGCACTCCCCAGTGTGACACAGTAGAAGGCCAGAAATGGGGGAATCCAAGCTCGGTCAAGAATCCCAGTCCCATCATTTACCAGTGATGCTTCTTGGGCAAGAAGCTTATACTCTCTAAGCCTTGGTTGTTCATTGGTCAGATGGTATGAAAATACCTACTTTGGGGGGATATTGTTAGCAGTAAGTAAGATAATCTGTATAATGTGCCTGGTATATAGTAGCAATAACTCTAAGTACCCATTTGGTGCTTACTCCGTGATAGCCTCTGCTTTAAGCACTCTGCACATGTATTAACTCGGTCTTCACAACAGCCTCCATGAAGCAGCAACTGTTATCATCCCTACTTTATGGTTGAGAAATCGAGAGACAGAGTAACTTGCCCAAGGTCAACACCACCCAAGTAGTAGAGCTGGGATTCAAACCCAGAAAGACAGGCTGCAGGGTCCATGATCTGAACTCTACACTTGACTGGCCCATAGACAGTGACCACAAGCTACTACACTTGGAAGGCACTGTGGACTCACTGGCAGAGTGAGGGGTCAGGGGTGAGGCTTAGCAGTTTTAGTGGATAGCTTTTAGGATGGCTCCTCGTATTCACACCCATGTGTAATCCCCTCCCCCTTGAGGAGGGATGGATCTATAGACTGGAGTCTGAAAATTAGAATATGGCAAGAGAGATGGAATGTCATCGCCAAGACTTGCAAAAAGATTGTGGTTTCCATCTTGGGCGGCCCTTCTCACTCTCCCTGGCTCACTCTGAGGGAGGCCAGTGCCAGGTGTGAGCTGCCCTATGGAGAGGTCCAGCAGGTGGGGAACTAATGTCTCCAGTGAACAGCCTGACGTTTGCCAACAGCCCCACCAGCGAGCTTGGAAGTGGAACTCTGCAAGCTGGACCTGAAGAGGATGACCGCCCGCATGGTCAGCATCACCAACTCTAGCCCACAGCTTCTAAGATAAATAAGCTAAGCAAATGAATTATCCTTCCCACACTTTCAGTTCCCTCACCAACACACTTACTGGAGATAAATTTAACAGCCAAAGAAAAAGAGAAAAAGAAAATAGGTTTGCCTGTTTGTAGCTTACAGTTTCTTAATATGAACCATTCGTGTCCCTGGCAGTGTGAGGGAGTGGGGAACTCTCCTGCTCCAGACGAAGTTTAAGACCCGGGTCCCCATCCCGCCTCAGTGTCACTCCTCTCCTAACTCTGCCCTCAACAGCTGTGGAACTCTGGGCAAGTCTCTAACCAGGAGCATCCAACCTGCGGCCCACGGGCTGCATGTAGCCCAGGATGGCAACACAAAATCATAAATTTCCTTAAAACATCAAGAGATTTTTTGTGACTGTGTTGCAATGCATTTAATGTGTGGCCCAATACAACTCTTCTTCCAGTGTGGCCCAGAGACGCCACAAGGTTGGACACACCTGCAACTCCGTGGGCCTCTGTTGTCCCATCTATAAAAATGGGTAATACTTAGCAAGAGGACTGGACCAGATCATCCTTCAAGGGCCCTTCCACATGATCTTTGTAGCTTTATTCAGAGTTTTGACAGCTCTACTACTATGGTTCTCAAACTATTTGGTCTCAGCACCTCTTTATTGTTTAAAAAATTTTGAGGATACAAATGCTTTTGTTTATAGTGGGATATATAAATAATCAATCTTTATGATTTTATAAATTAAAACAGAATTTTTTAAAGTATTAATTTCTTTACTTAAAAATAATAAGCCTATTACATGTTAACATAAAAATGTAACTTTATGAACACTAGCTACATTTTTCAAAAGAAATTAAGTGAGGAGAGGTGCTCTGTTTTACATTTTTGCAGATCTCTCTAATGCCAGGCCTAACAGGGGGTGGCTAGTTTCTCATATCAGCTTTTTCATTCATTCTGTCACACCATCACATGTCAGATGGCTTCTGGAAACTCCCCAGTTATGCTGATGACAAGAAAGGGCAAATAATGTCTTAGAATGAAAATAGGTTTTACTTTACAGAACTTCTGAAAGGGTTCCTGGAACCTCCAGGGATCCCTGGGACTACACTTCGAAAGCTGCCCTTCTATCAGTTCTTGTTGGTAATGCTCAGATTTTTAGGTCAAACCTTTTGCCTACTCACCATCCCCCAAAATTATAGACACACACACATAAACACACCACCCCTCCCTTGGCACACACACACACATAGGCAATTGCCACACTCTCTCTTCCTAAAACCTCTCTCTGGAAAACTGCAAATCAAAACATTAACCTCCTGTCAGCTATTCCTCCAAACGGTGGCTTCCTGCTTATCTACTGAACCTAATGAAAGCAACAAATGGCTTCTTGAATGTCTGCACTGAGCTTCTCCAAGAGGATGAATAGCTGAGGAATTTGAAATGTTACTTGCCTTTGAAGTTTTGGCTTCAAAAACAAATGCCTGGGGGAAATCAGCAAAGAACAGGCCTATTTCAAAAGCTAGCAAACCCCCGATCCAACAAAACAATAGGGACCCTCTAAAGCCCCTGTAGTCAGCCAACCAGGAAGCAACCCAGCATGTGGGTGGGGGTAACATTGGGTCAGTTGGGGGCTTTCTGCGAAGGCCTTTAATATAGCACTGAATGGGAAAGGAAACCCCTAAATCTGGTCATACCGAGTATGTGGAACATGGAGTTGGAAAAGCTCCCAGACTATGGAGTTTCAGTTCTGGTTCTATCTCAGCATGGTGTCACCAAAAGCAAATGACTTTCTGAAACGGACCAACGGGACAAGAACAGCACTAACATTCCTTCCAGCTTTCTCATGCTATTTTTCTCATCCATAAGGCACATAGGTCTTATGGATATGTTTCTGAACCAAAGATGGGATACATCCCCTATCCTGTTTATGCCTGAAATACATAAACTTTTCATTTATTCAACAATTGTCAAGACCCCTATTTGTTATAGGCACTGTTCTAGCACTGAAATAGCAGTGAACAAAACATTGAAAAATTCTTGCCATTTATTCTACTGGAAGAGATAGACAAAATACATCATCCGTCACAGGCGATAAGCATCACAGAGAAACTTAAGTCAGGGAAAGGTCATATAAACTACAGGGTTGAAAGGTTGTTTACAATTTTCAATAGGCTGGATGGTGTAGACAAACCCGTGAGCCTGGAAATTTAAAATATTATATAATTTTGCATGAATTTGCTCATCATAAAGTCAATCAACATTCTTTCATTCAGTGAGTGAGTCAGCAAATATTTCCTTGGGACACTGAAGATTTTGCAGCTTTCAGAGCTTGAGGAGGAGGTCCTCTTGGGTGGTGATCAGCTCTTGCTCAAGAACCAGCTTAGGGCAACCGTGGACCATGGCGGTCTGAGACCAGACTGTCTAAACCTGCATCTTGTGCTCCACCTATGAGACCCCGGGCAGCTGGCTGAAACTCGCTGCTCCCCTGTTTCCTCTTCAAGGTGGGAAGAATGACAGTACTTACTCAAAGGTTTCAGATGTTAGCCTTACTCACACTAGACACTAGACATAAAACCACTCTCCAATAGTAGCCATCAGACCCGAAATCAGAAGAGAAGAGCAAGAGGGAATTGTTTGTGGGCCCCTGACAGACACACTCGTGGAACACGCCCCCTCCCCCCTGAAAAAAATGGGACTTATTTGTACAGAGACTTATTTGGATCTCATTTAGCTGTTGGGTCTTGGGAAAATCAGGTTGCACTACTCTGTTTCAGTAGATTCTGCTGGGCTCCCAAAGTAGGGAAGAAAATAGCTCCCACTGATGACTTTAATTAACCAACAGATCTGGCTACAAACAGGGCCATTTCAAACAAGATAGGCTGATTTTATTCAAGAAGAAGCTGATTGTCTTCGAGATAAAGTATTAATATGCCTCTGTTTACTGGAGTCTAGACTTTTCCATTCTTGCTGTCGGAGCGCTGGCCAACCCAGGTTGGAATAATAGCATCCCTACTCCTGTCCCCTGAATTTTGCCACCAAATGACTGTAGACTGCCCTCCCTAGTTTGCATAAGAATCCTGCTCCATCTGTTAAAAGGAGCAATATCTGTTCATGCTAATCTGATTGCTCCTATAACTTGTATTAAAAAACATGGAGGCAACCACAGGTTTATTCTGACCTTTGATTTCCCCAATATCGCATCTGGGGTAAGCACTTCCTTTTAATCTCTATGGACAATAGGCAAAATTTCACCAAGGGGACTGCTTATGGAGATGGAGATCACAGAGCACGTGTCTATGGCCCCAGGTTGGGTGACTATAACAATGCCTTTTAGGCCCTTCTAATAAAGGATATGCTGAACAGGCTCCAACTTGCATGTGCAAAAGTCTAATTGCGGTTAACATGTCACTCCCATCACAGAGAAGCAACAATGCACTGACGGCTTGTCAAATCCGGAATTGATTTTGAAATTGCTTTAATGAGGCAGTGAATAAGTTTACAAGGCCTGGCCATCTGAGAGGCCTCAGCGGCATCAGCCCAAATCACCTGCAGTGGCTTTGTTGGCCGTTCATAAATAAGGATGGGAGCACACACACAGGGCTGCTGTTTGGTTGCTGAGGATTTGCAAGCTCTGAGCTTGGATTTCAGGCCCTTCTCCCACCTCTGAAGTCCCTTGCACTGTAGATTTGTTTTGAGGTACGTGTGTGCACAGTCACCTTCCGGCTGTGTTCCCCCGAATAAATACCTCCAACTGACAGGGCAGAGCTGGGCTGTTTCTACTCAAAAGCACAAGGAAAGGATTACAGGTTCCTTCTTGTTCTTCAGCCAATAGGTGTGAGAGACACTCTGAGAGTAATGCACCTCCCAGTTGTCAGCTGTGTTCTGCCAGTCAACTTGATTGGCATAGATGGAGGCCTGGAGTCAGAAGAAACCTTTACTACCTGCATCGCTATCCGGAGCAAAGGAGTCAGTCAACCCACTCTGCATGCAAAATTACTGTGCCCATTTTTCTGTTTCTCATGAAAGAAGAGAAAGGTTAAGAAAAGTTTTCCAAACTGTCAAAGGCTGGACCCCACAGCTTTTCTCAGTATCCAGCCGACTGAAACCTGGCCATGTTTGTTTGGATATCATGCTCTACTAACAGCGATCACCAGGTATTTCAACACTGCAAGGCAGGTGGGGAAAGCCCCAAAGTAACCTTCCAAATCTGACCAAATCTGAAGCAATGTGTCGCCCATTTCCCACTCAAGATGTGGTTTTGGATTCGTGATGAGGAAATGGTGTTTTCCCAGCCAAGAGATCTGAATAAGCTTTCCTGCTTCCTTGTCTCTCACTTGTAAACAACACCAGCACTTCGACAATGAAGAAAAATGCATGCCCAGCTTGCAGTAAAAATGAAGAAACTGCCAGTAACACTTCACAATTGTCGCTTTTATTACCTACCTTCCCCGCCCGGAACATTATTTCATTCAGAGCCAAGGTAGAGAGCCAAATTGCCTTATTTCCAAAGGATATGAGCATATTTTAGAAAAGCATCTGTGTGTATTATATTCCATAGGGCATCATCTCATTTCTATTGCCCCTGCATTAGTAGTGCATGACCAGCATCCTTATCAGCTACAGAGGGCTTCAAAAAATTGGATGCTACAAGGGTCCATATATCAATGTTATGATGATACATTTTTCATGAAATCTGTAAATAAGGACAACAGGATAGGGATATTCTGGATGACAGAATCTTTAACAGTTTTTGAAAAATGGCCCATTTCCTCTTAAAAAGTCAATTTACTTTTTTTTTTAATCTTGCTCATTAAAGCTCTGGTCTGGCTACTTTGGCGGAGACAAAACCCCACCCCCACTGCAGCTCCCTGCCGCAGCATCTTGAGAGAGAGGGATAGTTGCTATTCTATAAACCAGTGAGTAGAAATGCAAGTTGTTAGCATGAAAGGCATAAATAATTGGCACCTCTGGGGTTTCTGATATATTTCCTTTTCTTATCATGTGACAAATTGTTTCAAGCCAAAGGAACAGGTGACTTGGTCTTCAAAGGAAAGGGTGACAAAAACAGAAAAAGAAAATGCTCAGGGTCACAACTGCTAGGATTTAAAGTTCAAAAATGTCATTTTTAAAACCTCAGTGAAATTGGGAAGTAATCTCAGCTTCTGCCAAGACCTATGCCTATCCAAGACCAACCGCACACCAGGGTCTAATATTGTAAGAAGTGTTCAATGTGACTCAGGAGCTGAGGAAATAAACATCTTAAGTGCTGCTGTCTGTTACCCCCTCGACTCAGGGCCACTCTGGTCTGAACAAAGGCCCCCGGCGCAACCCACAGGTCTCCCCACCCCACTGAAGGCGCAAAGCAAACCTGGGTCACCAGGAAGAAAGGACACCGGAGACAAAGGGGACAGAAATGAACCAAAGCTCTAAGTGAAACTGAAAATGGCAAGCAGGACTGGGAAGACTGAAGGATATTCACCAAATCTGTCTCCAGGGCTCATGTGTCTTCTAGAATTTTGGGGGCCTACCTCTCTAGAGTTATGTAACAGGAAAAATGGTACCTCCATAAAAGAAGGCAATTTTGAAGAAATGGATATATGTGGGTTGCAAAGGCCTTAGCAAAGGACCAGTTATATGGAAGCAGCAAACAATGAATTGGTACTATTGATATAGATCTTGATCTTCCCACTGTTGCACAAATGTATGTATATTTACACAGATACAGAGAAAGAGAGAAATATAGGCTTTAAAGATACAAGAATTTTCAATCAACTAAAAGGAAAGGAAAATATCCTTCTTATTAAATACATTATTTTTTTTATTATCCCTATTATTAACAAAACAGTGTAGATAGTCTCTTCCAGATCAATGAGCATCCCCTCAGGCCTAAACACAAGAGCGTAAATGAATCCTGAGTGACAGAGCCTGGAATTTCACTAGCTCCCGCCACCTGCTCTGGGAGGTCAACTGTACTATGGTGTATAATTACCAACATCCTCGCTGCCTCTTTGATTCCCCTCACCCACTGTCTAATTGATGGCTTGACACCAGTGCTGGGTCAGCCCTCTAAAAACGTCTTGAGTATGAACTACTCCTCCACCCACCAGACGCTGCTCACTTGGGAGCATACCAGAGCCAGGAGCTCAATGCTGGTTTGCATCTGCTCAGACTTGGGGGTGAAAAAATGATACAGCAAGGCCCTGGCTGGCGTAGCTCAGCGGATTGAGCACAGGCTGAGAACCAAAGCATCACAGGTTCGATTCCCAGTCAGGGCACATGCCTGGGTTGCAGGCCATGGCCCCCAGCAACCGCACATGGATGTTTCTCTCTGTCTTTCTCCCTCCCTTCCCTCTCTAAAAATAAATAAATAAAATCTTTAAATAAAGTCTTAAAAAAATGATACAGCAAAGAACAAGATTACAGATCTCCTCTAGATAGAAGGAAAATAACCAGTCTTAGAATTTGGTCTTGGCTGAAAAATCCACTCCATGTCTTAATGTGTATATTGGCCCTCCACTAGGAGAATGATACCTTTGGTCTCTTGCCTTTCTTTTAGGTTTTACTTGTTACCCTCTGAAATCACGTGCAGACAGTACAATTGTTGCCTCAGCAATGCTAACATATTCTAAGGAGTCCACATGGCAATAGATTGTTCACATCTGTCAATGGCTGCAAAGAGAATCCCAGAACTGCTACTGGATTTTCTTTGCCAACAAAATACAAGTCACCTGCCTAAGTGCTCTGCCCTGACCCCTCCAAAACTGGAACCAATGTTGCACCCAGGAGAATCTGGAGAAATTGGTCTCTTGTCTAGTTCACCTCTGAGCTGCTAGAAAATAAAGTTCCTAGCTTACTCCTGGAAACACAACCATTTTTTCTTTCCAAGCACCAAAGCCCAACTCCCCTGGGAGACATGATCCTTTGTGAAGTCCTTTGTGGTTTCTATTTCAGACCATTCCTTTTTTTCAGCCCATTATTGTGACCCAGCTCAGACAGGCCAAGAGGTTTCGCCTTGAGAATGAGAGGGCAGGGTGCCACTTAGAGCTTCTGGTCACTGAAAACCTCTGTAAACAACCTCACTCTAACCCCACACTCTGCCTATAAGCCTAAAGCTCAAGAAACAAAACTGGCCACAGTGCTGTATGCTAAGAGACAGCTCAAAATGAGGGTTTCAGAGGCCGATGGGGTGGGTCAGGTATTTTCACAGGCAAAGCTATTTGTTTCTATCACTTGCTCTAGATTAGGGATCAGCAATTACAGCTCACAGGCTGAATCTGGCCTGTTGCCTGTTTTTTGTAAGGTTTTATTGGAACACAGCAGTGCCCATTCATTTACATATTGTGTGGCTGCATTGGTTCTATGAAGGCAGAGGTGAGTAGTTATGACAGAGACTATATAACTCACAAAGTGTAAAACATTTACTATCTGGCCATTTACAGAACATGTCTGCTGATCCCCACTGTGCTGGTTGTCCTCACAGCACTCAATCGTTATCAGTGGTAACATTCATTGATTTGTCTGCTCTTCACCATGTTGACTTACAATAGAAAAACTCACATAACCCTACCAAATTTAGCTTATGATGGAAGAGCTTGTGTAACCCTGTGGAAGGAAGGGAGGGAGGGAGGGAGGCAGGGAGGGAGGGAGGCAGGGAGGGAAGAGGAAGGAAGGAAGGAAGGAAGGAAGGAAGGAAGGAAGGAAGGAAGGAAGGCAGGCACTCATGTGCACTAGATCCTGTTTAAAAGTGGTTAAGTACACAAAGGATAGAGTCAACAATTGCACACAAACTAGTCCAATAATTTTTTAAATAATGCCAAGGCGAGAGTTGCACAGTTAACTGGAGCCCACACTGTGCTTATTGAGCACGTGGCTCAAGACTACAAAGTGAACAAAGGTAATCGAACGTGCCCCATAGAATATCAATGATAACAATTTACTGAAGGTTGTTTCACATCGGACTCCACTATTCAAAGTCCATAGATATGAAAATGAAGGAAATCTCTTTAGGGATTTGCTCAACAATGCCCAAATTTGTTCTACTTGATTCAAATAGCAACTATTAAGTGATTTTTCACAAAGAAACCTTTTATAAGGAATATATTTTAAAATGACAACTAAGAAATTGTTTTTCCATGGCGTACGTAAAATCTAGTGTACTTTGGGCTCTGCCGTATGCTTATTAGCCATTTAAGAAATCATCGTCGAAACTTCCTTGCTGAGTCTGACACAAAGTGAGATAAGGTATCTACGGAGCTCTGGTGGGTCTTCCAAATGGTATATAAGTAGATCTTACAGCAAATTTGCTGGTCTAAGTCTCTTTCAAAACTCAATCCTTTGGACAAAACTTAACCCAGGTTCCTTTTGCTTGAACAAAGAGTTGAAAACTGACATGGACTTGGAGTGGAGATGAGAAAGCTCACCCCCAGGCAACTCAGATTTTCCCAAATGTTGGATCACATACCAAAGGGGTTAAGTGTCCACCATGAGGAGGCTCACTTGTTTGTCAGCACTGCAGCCCTGGATGGTTGCATAGATGCCACAGGCTTGCCCCTTTGGGCCATGAGCAAAAGGCCTTCAACCTCCCTGTACTGACTTCAGGCTAGAATGGGGCCAACACAGTCAGACAGACAAAGCCACACCTCTCACACACATACATACACAGAAAAAGCCTATTTCCTGCAATTAATATATTTCACATTCAGAATTCAAGGGCAGAACTTTTTTTTTAGAAATAAAAATGGTGAGCGCAAAAAAATGGCATCTCCTCTTTATTTGAAGCTCATGTCCGCACAGAACACAGCACCCTTCTCTGCACACGCTCCACACTACACTGTCTTAGTCGTCTCGGAATTCCCAGCGTCTGGCAGACTGCACAGCAAGTCGGTGCTCACTAAATGGTCTTTCTTGCATTCATTCCTTCAATAAATGTTTATTAAACACTTACTATGTGATAAATGCCTTGCTAAGTACATAGTAAAATAAATGAATAAGACTCAATCTGTGTCCTCAATATATTTCCAGTCTAGAGGAGGAAGAGCAAATAAACAGGTACAGCTAAACCTTGAACAATATGGGTTTGAGCTGTGTGGGTCCACTCATGTGGAATTTTTTCAATAAATACTGTGAAAGTATTTTCCTTATAATATTCTTAATAATATTTTCTTTTTTCTTGCTTACTTTATTGTAAGAATACAATATACAATACATACAATATACACAATGTGTGTTGATCAACTGTTCTTGCTATTGGTAAGACTTCCGGTCAACAGTAGGCTATTCATAGTTAAGTTTTAGGGGAGTCACAAGCTATACACAGAACTACTTTCTACTGTGCAGCAGTTTGTGCGGTAGTTCAGTACCCCAACCCTGCACTGTTGAAGGGTCAGCTGGGGTACAGATGTTTCAGCCGAGACTCATAGAGTCGAGCACCTAACCCATCCCTGGGGCAGGTGGGTGTGGGAGCCATTAGGCCAGGGCTGAGGACACTTCTTCAGTCTGCAAATGCAGGTAAGTGTTGTCACACGGTGGCTTGTGACTTTTATAGGGCAGTGAACAGAAGTGTTAACTTTTTAACTGTGAAATCCATGGCATTTTTCAGCAATCACTGTTTACTAAGATGTGAAATTGGTCCTAGAAAGCAGAGAAATTTAGCAAAATGTTGCTTTGAGTCTCCTGACAATGTGTAAAGACACAGCCAACATTCCTTGGGGCTTACCTTGCTCGGGGCATGGAGCAGTTCAAAACAACAGTGAAAGAAAAATCAGTCAATAAGCCAGAATCAAGATCATCCAATGTTAGAGTCTACAAAAGGACGCTCAAAATGTCACTAGAGTCTGTCTGATTCCAAATGATTCGCACGACAAGGTTCACTCTTCTGTTCATTTGACAGAGTGACTGACAGGGCGGTCGGGTTTTGCCAGAAGGGGGCGTTGCGCGGGAAGACCTGGCGCAGGGCAGTCGTTTGATAAACGTGCTCTGAATGAAGGCCAGCACCTCAGGCCCTGTGGGGGGAAAGTTGTCCTCCAAATCCAGAGGCTCACAACACAGCCACGCTGACCTTCTCATCAGTCAGCAACCAACACCCAGCAGTGTCCTACGAACAGTGAGGGTGCAGAAAAAGTACATATATACCTGGCCTCTGATCTTAAAGAATACACAAACAAGGATATGAGCAGGTAGTCTGTGGAAGAGGGAAGTCACAAATACACGATGAGATGCTCTAAGTTATCAATTGTCAGGAAAAAATACAAAGCAAGTATTTGTGAGATATAATTTTATATCAGACTAAAAATTTTTAACTGTATGATAATACTGAGGGTCAGCCCAGATGTAGGATATAGGTCTTTTATTCATAGCTTCTGTGAATAAAGACTACATAGTTTTCCTGTGAGTGATTTGGCACTCTTAGTCAAATTAAGCATATGTGTAACCTACACGTCATCAATTTCTCTTTTGGAGATTGTGTGTGTGTGTGTGTGTGTGTGTGTGTGTGTGTGTGTGTGTATCCCCAAAAGAAATGCTCACCCAGCATAAGGGGCCATAAATTAGGATGCCCATACCACATTCATTATTTGTGATAATGTCATGAAGTTGGAGATCATTTGGATACCCATCCCTAGGGGATTGGGCAGAAAAAATATGAGGGTGGGAGAGGGAGCATTGACTAGATGTCTACATAACAACATGGAGGGATCTTGAAAGCATAGTGATGGTTGAAAAGAGTGAGAATCAGAATAAAATATATAAAATGAAACCCTTTAGAAAAGTAAAAATATGTGCTCATAAAACAATAATATAATTTTGTAAGAATTCCTCACAAACAAAATTATGTTCTTTAGGCTCATTAGAACAGTTGCCTCCAGAGCTCAGATAAGAAAGGAGACAAATAGGGATCTGGGTGCTGCTGTAACAATTACACGTGGGAGTGACTTTGGAAGCTGGCTGTGGCAGAGGCTGGAAGGAATTTGAGGTGCACGTTAGAGAAAGCCTTGAACAGCCTGTTACTAGCAATGAGGAACGTGCCATACAAAATTATAGGAAGAGAGCCATGCTCTTCCTGCAGCAGTATCGGTGAGTTTAGTAACATGCTTAGCTGCAGTTTTGTGAAAAGTAAGTGAAAAATAAGCCTGATGCTGGGTGACTGAGGTAAGGATTGTTTACAAAGCGTGAAGGTGATACCTGGCCTCGGTTTCTACTTATAGTAAAATACACAAGGAAAGAAAGACAGAGAGAGAGAGAGAGAGAGAGTTTTTGAAAATTTTCAGCCTCTCCAGACAGCAAACAAGGTGAACATTAATGATTTCCAAAGAAATGTCAAACCCAGAACAGTAAGCAGCAGGGAAGCAGATCATAAAGATAAAACTGAGGGCATGAAAATAAAACTTTTTGTTAAGACCTCAGAAAGATCAAAGGTGTTGCCTGAGAATCCATACAGTCACATGAAAGTTCCCTTAAAGAGAAAAAAAAAACTGCTTTCCTCTGCTCACAGCCCTCCTGGCACCAGATGTGTGGGTTTTCCACAACAGGCAACTCTGCACCTCTCAGAGGACACTGACTGGGTACCCTGCAATTTAACTCAGTCCTGGCACTAACTTCCTGGAGGGAGTGCATGCCCCACAGGTTAAGGGCTCGGGCCCACAGGACTGTCCACCCACCCCCACTTCAGACACCAGTTGCAAGTTCCAGGTTGTCACCTGTACTTCTGAGCATCCAGTTATAAATGAGGGCTCCCACAACACCTTCCTCAGGTTCAATAATTTGCCAGAATAGCTCACAAAACTTGGGAAAGCACTTTACTTACTATTACCCATTCATTATAAAATATACAACTCAAGAACAGCCGAATGGAAGAGATGGATAGAGGTATGTGGGAAGCGGCACAGACTTTCCTTGGCCTCTCCAGGTGTACCACCTCCCAGCACCTCCCCGGGATCACCAATCCATAAACTCTGTTAGGCTTTTTAGGAAGGCATAGTGGATTAAGTTATTGGTCATTAGTGGCCCCTGGAGGTTGGAAGGTGGGGCTGATAACTCCAACTCTCTAATTATATAGTTGGCTCCCTTGGCAAAAAGCCTCCCCCATCTCTGGGAGCAAAAGTCACCTATTAACATAAACTCAGGTGTGATTGAAAGGGTCTTGGTATGAATAACAAAAGATACTCCTTTTACTTTTATTACTCTGTAACTACTTTAGGGACAAAAAACAAATACAATAAAAGACGCTCCTATTTTTGTTGTAACTTAGGACATTGCAAGAGCTCTGGCCAGGGGCTGGGCATGAAGACCAAATACATGTTTCTTATAACATCACAAGAGGTTAAGGGTGTGCCTCTCCGTCCAACTATAGGGCCTCTAGGAAGTTAAGGGTGTTGGACCTCAGCCATCTCAGCAACAACAAAAGAAGCCTATCTCAAAGAAATTTGTAGGTGTGGCTTTTGCCTAATGGAGTAAACTCCAAAGAGATTCCCAGGAGACCCACACATTTCTTAAAAGACTTAGATTTGTAGAAACATTGCCAACTTGGACTGTGGGGGGCAGAAACAGTGCAGAATAAAGAGATGCTTTTCAGCCCCCAGAATCCTACGGGCAGGAAGCGGTCTGAGAGTTGCCCCACTACTCCCATAAAAAAAGAAAGGTGACTAAGAGGGTGACTGAATCCACAGCCCAGAGAGTGGGTGGCACCAAAAGCCATGCAGAATCAGCCTCAAGCCTTGGGATCTAATCAAGGAGCTGCCAACATTTGCTTGGCTAGCTTTCAGAATTTCTGTGGACCAACGGACCTTTGTGCCTCCAATTTCCTACCTCGTTACAGAGGAATGTTGGGTAGGTGGGGACCAGACAACTTACTCCCGTAGTTCCACAGGTTCAGATCAAGAGGATCTGTATTTAAGGTCCTCTACATGAGGTACGTCATCCACCCCTGAACTTGATTTAGATACAATTCTGGGCTTTGAACTGATGTGATGAGATGAAACTTTAGGGACCTTGGTAGAGGAGGTGTGTGTTCCACATGTGAGATTGATGTGAAGCTTTAGGGGTCAGAGGGTAGACTGTGGCAGGCAACCTCTAAGATAGCTGAGCTGCCGCCTGGTGTTCAGGCCCTTGTAAAATAGCCTCCCCTTCAATGGGTTGGACCTAGTGACTAGTTCCTAAAACACAGAATATGGGGGAAGTGTTGTGATATCATTTCTGAGATCAGGTTATGCAGAGACTGTGACTTCCATCTCGGACTCTCTCTCTTGCTCTCTCCTTTACTCAGGGAAGCGAACTGCCTCACTGCGAACAGCCCTAGGCAGAAGCCCCTGTGGCAAGAAGCTGATGTCTCCAGCAATACCCAATGAGGACCTGAGGCTTGCAAACAGTCGCCAGCGTAAGTCTGCAGGTAGATCCTTTCCCAGCTGATCCTTGGAATGACCGTAATGATAGCTCTGTGAGGGATCCAGAGCTAAAGGGTGCAGCTAGCCTGCCCCTGATCCCAGACCCCGAGAAACTGAGATAATAAATGTTTGCCGTTCTAAGTTAATGAGTTTGGGCGTCATTTATTATGTAGTAAAAGGTGACTAATGCAAATTTTATTTCCTAGTACAGATTTTACTTCTGGAGGGGATTAAAAGTGGCTTTTAATGTAGATTTTTTTTTTTAAGATTAAGAAGAGCTGTCACCACGGCTGGTGTGGCTCAGTGGATTGAGCACCGGCCTATGAACCAAAAGGTCACCAGTTCAATTCCCAGTCAGGGCACATGCCTGGGTTGTGGGCCAAGTTCCCAGCAGGGCATGTGAGAGGCAACCAATCAAAGTATCTCTCACACAATGATGTTCCTCTCCCTCTTTCTCCTTCCCTTCCCTTCTCTCTACAAGTAGATAAATAAAATACTTTCTTAAAAAGAGCTGTCATCTTACTTATAATTACCCAATTGAGTGATTGTAAACAGCCCTCATTCTACAGAGCTTTTTGTCTAATTCTGTACAAGAGCATGTATGAGGTGTGGGTTTTTTTAAAAAAGTTACACCCACTGGTTTCTAAGAGCAGACGTCTCTTGGGGAGGCAGGCTTGCAAAGCAGGATAGTACAGGGTAATCTGAACCACCAGGAAGGCAAGTGTAGGGCCGGACCCAGGGGAGGAGTCCCTGAAGCACTGGGGGTCACTGAGAGGGTGCAATTGACTCAGGGTTCAGTGACACAAAGACACAACTAATTGGTTTATGCTTAATAACAAAAAAGATTCAGGCATTGCACTGGCTTCCAGCACAGCTAGATTTCGGGGAGTTCAGATGATGTTGCAGAGACCCAGTCTCCCTCTCCTCCCCCTGTGTCTGTCTCTCAGCTCTGTTTCTTCCATGTTGGCTCTATTCGCAAGAAGACTATTTGTGGAGAGCAGAACCAATGAAACGCATTGGTCCAGTCAAGAGAGCATAAAGTATATAAAACAAAGTGGAGTCACTCATGTCAGCCAAGATGGCTGTCAGTTAGCCATGACAGTTTGGTTCAAGAAGGAAAATACCTAAGTCAGAGCAGACACATCTGGCAAGGAGACACACCCAAGATATCTGCACACATAATCAGAACAGCCATGGCTGCAGAGCATGACTTCCTATAGATAGACTCCCGGGGCAAATTCCCCACTTGGCATCAGGGGTACCAAGACACTTATTAAGAGACCCAGAAGGGTGGAGTATACTACTTTCAAGGTATAACTGAGGCAGTCTCCAGACCACTGCTGAGGCAGCCGACCTCCACACACCAGTGTGCTGATCTACACCATGCAGATCTCCCTTGGCATCGGCCACCAGAGGCTCTGCCCTGCTGGACTGAGGACTTCATCTGCCCTGCTGCCCTCCTGGTTCCAGAGATCCTTCCTTGCAAAACATTGACAATACCCTTGCCCACTGTGCTGACTCCCAGACCTGTAGGCTAAGACTCTGGGACTTGGGTTTGTGATTCCTCATTGATTGCTCTGTGTGTGTGACGTCACTCTTAGATTGTTAAGAGTGTGAGTAGTATATTAATGTCTGTTGATGTTCTACTTTGAGTGAACATGCATTCAATAAAAGCTGAGTGAACAGCATAGTGTGTGACTCTTGTCTATTCCTTGGTGCTGGGCTGCTCAGCAGGCAGCTAGCTGAGCAGTTGCCCAACTGACATAGAAAAGACCGTATTACAAACACACTCTTGTGACACTATTTGTCAAGAGCTGAGCTGCCAGGTGTCAAAAGTAGTCAATTAAGGAAACAAGACAAAATGAAAGTAACATTTAAGCCTTTATTTACTTTCTACCACAGTATATGGAAGAGACTAAAGTGCCAATTCCCCCGTGTTCCTTTTTTCCCCACGAAACAGCCTCTAAGGAGGGTCACATGTATCAGCATAGGTGGAGGGAATCATCTCACTGCTGAGGGAGCCACAAAGAATCGGCTACTGCCTTTCTACGGACCTGGGATGAGAGGGGTGGGGATGCCTAGGATTAGAAAAGTCCTGAGTACTGAATCTGAGTGGAGAAAACCTTTTTTTTTTATTTAAATGAATGTTCAAGTACAGTTTTCGCCCCCTTACTCCCATTCAAGTCCTCCCAACCCCCCTCCCTACCTCCCTCCCATTACCACCCTCCCCCTAGCTTTTATCCATGTGTCCTTTAACTTTGATCCTATAAACCCCTCCCCCGAGAAAACCTTTTTTAAGGTTCTCCACTTGCCCCATAAGAAGGTTTCAACTAAGCCCTCCACCCCTAACTAAAAGGCCTCTGAGGGAGAGGCCTGGGCTATGAATGCATAAGAGAA
Source organism: Tonatia bakeri (assembly GCA_004024845.1). Classification (NCBI taxonomy): domain Eukaryota; kingdom Metazoa; phylum Chordata; class Mammalia; order Chiroptera; family Phyllostomidae; genus Tonatia; species Tonatia bakeri. The sequence goes on from PVIA01005177.1 coordinate 29,651, forward strand.
CGGCTGGCCATGGGGCCCAATTCCTTGACTGTAACTCCCTTCCCAGCCAACAGGCACCAAGTCCCTGTGGAGAGGGCAGCCTTCCCCTGTGAGGTCTGCCAGGTGAAATGCTATGTACTGAATGTTTGTGTCCCCCCTCAATCCATGTGCTGAAACTCCTGCCCCCAGTGCGGTGGGATATGAAGGTATGGCTTTAGAAGGTAATTAGGGTTAGACTACGGCATGAGGGTGGGGGCCCCGTGATGGGATCCGTGTCCTTGTGAGAGGGAGAGGCATCAGAATTCTTCTTCAGTGAGTGCACACACACAAAAGGGGCCTGTGAGCACACGGGTGTGGTGGCTGTCTGCAAGCCAGGAAGCAGACCCTCACCAAGGGCAGATTCTGGTGGGCACCTTGATCTGGGACTTCCCATCCTCCCAAACTGTGAGAAATAAATGTATATTATTTAAGCAGCCCTGTTGGTAGTATTCTGTTATGGCAGCCTGAGCTGACATAAAGTCTTTGTAATAGCCTATGGTCAGGCCTCAAAGATCGCACATAGGTTTTTGGCCAGGAGCTGACCCCTTGCTCTCCTATTATGGTGGTAAGATGGCTATCGGCAGTTCCAGGCTGACATTCTGTTCTTCTCAGAAATACCAGTGAGAAGAGAGTGTTCTGTATTAGTAGTTCCAGCAAAAGCTCTGGGACTGGCTCTGATGAGATTGACTTGGGTCCTATACCCATCCCTGAACCAATCAGTGACCTTGGCCAAGTGGTATACTGGGAGTGACAGACAAAAAGCTCAACCAGCACATAAAATATATAGTCTGTTAAATAGTGATAAGAGATAAGGGGGAAATATTAAAGCAAGAAAAGAAGATAGAAAGTACAGTAAGTCCTTACTTAATGTTGATACAGTCTTGAAACTACAGCATAATGATGTTTAACAAAACCTATTTTACCACAGGCTAATTGATCTAAAAAGAGTTAAGTTTCTAAAGAACCTCATCAATATTATAACAAAAGGATGTTGAATGAAACGACATTATTCGAGGGCCTATTGGACGCATATGAGAGAGGGGAACTCAGAAAGGTCTTGCTGAAGGCAGCTACAGAATGAGCATCTCAGAGAGCCAGAGCAAGGGAATTCAACAGAGGGAAGAGCCAAGACAAAGGCTTTAAGAGGCAGGAGCATGCTTGTCACGCTCAAGGAGCAACCAGAGTGCAGCTCACCAGGCAGAATGTGGGATGCCCGGTTAAATTTAAATTTCAGACAAACAGGAAAGATGCATATTTTTTGCATAAGTACATCCCAAATATTAATGAGACATGTTTATACTAAAAAATTATTCCATGCAACATTCTGGACATATTTATACTAAAAAAATTATTCATTGTTTATCTGAAATTCAGATTTAACTGGGTGTTCTATATTTTTATTCACTAAATCTGGCTTTCATAGTCTAGTGTGACTGAAACAAAATAAGAAAATGAGGAGTGTTATGGGTTGAATTATGACCCCCAAAAGAAGATACTTTGAAGCCCTAACCCCTAGTGCCTGAGAATGTGGCCTTATTTGGAAACAGAGTCATTGCGAATGTCATTAGTTAATTAAGAAAAGGTCACACTGGAGTAGGAGGGGCCCTGATCCAGTGTGACTGCTGTCCTCATGAGAGAGGACCACGTGGGGACGCAGACACACAGGGAAAGACACGTGAAGACAGAGCAGAGCCTGCAGTGCTTGAGAGGCAAGGCGATTGGTTCCAAAGGTAGCACCAACCACCTTGGCCCTGCGACACCTTGGTTTGAGACTCTAGCCCCAGGAACGAGGAGAGAATACTTTTCTGTTGTTTTAGGCTGCCACAGTTTGTGGTGTTTTGTTATAGCTACTCTGGGAAACTAACACAGGGAGGTAGCAGATGAGGGCAGAAAGTTAAGGGGGTGATGGACAAATCGTGCAGGGCCTTGGCTTGCCTCTGAGTCATCTGAGAGTTTGGAGGTGAAGAGTGACAGCCGTAAAGAGATGTACGAGAAATCCAAGAGGACACCCAGGGAAGGAGATGGCACTTGATGCTCCAGGAATTCCATGTAGTTCAGTCCCGTGGGGGCATGTATTGACAGCCATCGGAATGGAGGCTGGAGAGGTGAGCCAAATATTGGAGAGCCTCTCGGTAACAAACAGTGGGGATATGCTTCCCCCTGTAGGCGATAGAAAGCCAAAGGAAATCTTTGACCAAGGAAATGGAATCAAATATGTCTGCTGTTCATGGCTGTGGCTGTGGTCTTTGTCTGTCAGACTAGAGGTGAGTGAGAAGAGCTCAAGAAGGGTGACTGAATGACCAAGCCATGGTGGGACTCCCAGGACTCTGACTGGGGAGGGAAGGGCATGCCCTTTTCCTTAGATAAGTGACCTTAATCCAAGCCTCTCAAATCCCACTGTTGAGACAGTCCCATTCTCACACACTCCTAAAGTCCCTTGAAATATACCTAGGATTTCTCTGGAACATCAGTGATTCTACCCAAGACCAGCGATATGAGGAGGGACATGGATCCCCGTCTGCAGGGCAGGGTTTGGAGGAGCAAGTAGGTGAAAAGATAGCAACAGATTTGCCCCTGCACGTTCTGAATCAAAGATACAAGGGCCCAGCCCACCGGCTATCACACTTCAGTGTTCAAAAGAAAGTTAAGGAGCTTCTGAAAATGCGATTCCTGGGCCCTGTCCTGGGTACCTTGGGTTAAGGTGGCCCCGGAACTGCACTTGGAGAAACCGCCTTTGTGAGAGACGTGAGGACATTTGTGCTGATGGTAAGGAGGATAGGAGATGTGTGGGTGTGGAGGGGTGTAAGGGGGTGAGTTTGGATGTGGTAGTAGGTACTGTCACTAAGAAGGTGGCATTATAAGCTGAAATTTTGTGAATATGCAACACTCTGTGAGTACGTGCATTCCTGAGGAAATGAATATACAACTGCCAGAAGATTCTTAAAGAAATTCTCAACCAAATTAGGACGAAGAATCACTGCAGGTTAGTTAACAGACATGTTTTGCTTTCAGATGGAAAGCATTTTCATTAAAAAGAAGTTTAGAACTCAATTGTATTTTCAGTGTTCATAATTCTTTGACCTTAAATGGTAGTTCTCAACCATGACTGTATATTTGAATTACCTGAGGAGAAAGGAAGGAAGGAAGGAAGGAAGGAAGGAAGGAAGGAAGGAAGGAAGGAAGGAAGGAAGGAAGGAAGGAAGGAAGGGAGAAAGAAAGGAAGGGAGAAAGAAAGGAAGGGAGAAAGGAAGGAAGGAAGGAAGGAGAAAGAAAGGAAGGGAGAAAGAGAGAGAGAAAGAAAGAAAGAGAGAAAGAACAATGTCTAGGTCTCATCCCAGAGAGTCTGATTTAATTGGTTTCGGGGTATGACCCGGGAATTGGAATATTAAAACCTTCCCAGGAGATTCTAATTGCAGGCAAAGCTCAGAAAGACTGACCTAGGGTTTCAGGTGAGCCTTGCCTCATGGAAGGAAGGCTGGGGTGCTTATTCCAGTTTATGGACTAGAAAACTGAGGTTCCAAGCCCTGGCTGGCGTAGCTCAGTGGATTGAGCATGGGCTGCGTGCGAACCAGGCATCACAGGTTCGATTCCCAGTCAGGGCACATGCCTAGGTTGCAGGCCGTGGCCCCCAGCAACCGCACATTGATGTTTCTCTCTCCCTCTCCCTTCCCTCTCTAAAAATAAATAAATAAAATCTTTAAAAAAAAAAAGAAAGAAAGAAAGAAAACTGAGGTTCCAGAGGTTACATGGCTAACTCCAGTTCCCATGACTGGTGAGTAATTCAAGACTCAAGATCAGGTTCTTGGACTCCCAGTTCAGTGCTCTGACCACTATCCCACCATGGGACAGAGGTCAGCAGGGTCTTGACCAGGAATGAAGGGCCAGAGCTCAGGCTCCTACACCTGGAAGGACAGGCCCGGAGGGAATCCCTCATGGGAGGAGGATTCAACCATTGGGAAGCAGAGGGACGGAGGCACTGCCCACTAGGGTGCAGAGGGGAGAGGGCAGCATCTCAAAGGACAGGAGGGTGATAACGGACACCAGCAGCTGCCACCTAGCTGCCACCAAAAGAAGCAAGCACTTTGCCTGGGTCTGCGAGGGTCCCATCCCTCCTACCTCAACCCAGGCGGTGCTGGCCTCCCAGCTGGCCCAACACTGAGCAAAACAGCAACGAGAACAAAAGCCCTCAGCGATAAATGGCATTGACAGCTTCGTGGCTGACAGTAATCCAGTTCCTCCTTCACTCTTTAATGCTAGCCAGGGTTGCTGATGTGGGAGGTGGGGATGGGTCACTACCCAAAACGTGATGCCTCCGTCTGCTCAGCAAAATCCAAATGCTTTCAGCTGGGAAAAACCTTTCCATTGTCTAAGTGTAATTAGTAAAAACTTCAAAAGCAAATGTCACTAGAAGAGAGATATGAATTAAGAACTCACAGTCTTGGTTTTCAAACTTCTTTTTAAACAGAATCTTTTTGACAAAAATATTCGTACATGTATATTTGTATATTTATATTTGTATGTTTATATTTATATATGTATGTATATGAATGTATATACTGATATATGCCATGTTATACATGTGATGTGCTATGTAAATAATGTGAATGTTATATATTTTATATCATATCTATTACATATGATGTAGATAATACATAATTTAATGTACGTGTGTGTCAATATGAAACAGGTGAAAGTAAACTTTCTGTGGACCAAGAAGGCTGAGGCTGGAAGTTACCGGTGGTCCCTGGCTACACCCCTGCCCTCCTGCTTGTCCTTGCATCAAGCTGGGTTGCCCCTAAGCCACCTCAGTCAAATCCTAGGGCAGTCTGAAAGAGCTGCAGGAAAGCATTCATTCATTCATTGGACACATATTGAGATCCTCCTGTGTGCTCGGCACTGGGCTAGATGCTAGGACCAATGTAAAGCAATAACAGCCCCTTCTTCAAGGTCCTCAGCATCTCTTGAGGGTTGTGAACAGGAGAAAGATAATTATGCAAATGTGATAGGAGCAGCATAGGGCAAGTCACAGAGCACTACGGAATGGGAAGGGCACTCTCCTTGGGTGGGGTGGGGTGAGGTAGCAATGACAGGAAAGGCTCTTTGAAGGAGGAGTTAAGGTCAGTTCTAGCCATCAGAGCAGTTTCGATGAGATAAATGAGGACAGTGAGGACGGGGAGCAGGACTTTGGGAACTGGGACATAAATGGGGTAGAGCCAGATGGAGAAAAAGGCAGGACCCCTCGAAGTGCCAGAGACCTGGAGCATGGGGACAAACCCTGCTGCCTCCCAGGCTGATGCAGGCAGCACCAGTGCCAGGATCCCAGGCTCTACATGCAGCAAGTAAAGAAGAGACCACAGGCCCCATCCAGACCTACAGCCCGAAGGGGCAGGTGTGGGCCACCAGACCAGGGCTCAGAGTGCAAAGGACTCCCTTTGAAGTGAAAAGATCAAAATGGCTTTTGAGAAATCAGATCTCTCAGCTGGATTTCAGCCCCGAGAGCTGGCTTGGCCAAAGGCAGGCAGTAAAACGACAGCAAACTCTCGGCAAAAGGTCTGAGGGCCAGAGGGGCAGCCACTCATAGAGGCCTTCCTCCAGCAGACCCCCCCTGGCAGAGAGTTACACTAAGCCCTGTGCAGAAGGGGAAGGAAGAAGGGACCCTGGGCTTGAGGGTCCTTGAGGTCGCAGACTTTCCCTCTGAACAAACTCTCGCTGTAGGAACGGCTGACCAATCATTCGCATGAGGGAACAGAGACAAGAAGGAGTGGGTGGTGTGGGTGTCTCCCGCAGAATGGCCACCCATCCTTCAGTGTTCCCCTGTCCTACAAAAGGAAAACAAAAAGCACAGGGAATTCTGGAGGATTTGCTTTTCTTCATGGTCTCTCGCCTACTCAAAATCTGCTTTTCCTCCTCTGCCCTTCCACCTTCACCCCCCTTCTCCGGAACCCTCCACTCCCCCATAACACCAGGACAAGGAAAAACACCTTCCTGGGTCTTGTTTTCCAGATTCAATCAGTGCTCTACATTTTATCTTGCTCTTAATAGCACCTTGCACCATAGAGCCTCGAGGCTTTATGGGCCTTAATTATTGCCCAGAGATAGATTAGGGCAGCCAGCCTCACCACAGCAGCCTTTCCAGAGAGATGGATGAGCTGTGTGCGAGCTGCAGAGCACGCTCCTCAGCCCAGCTGCCCTGGGGGAGGGTCTGGGATGCCCTCTATCTCCAGACGCCCATCTCCGTTTCCTCCCCCAGGGGATTTTTCGATGAGACTCCAGACTTGATAAGGTGCCCCCAGTTCAGAGGAGAGGAAACCAAAACTAGGGGACTTCCCAGGGCCCCAGCCCTAGCCTGTGACAAGAGACAAGAGCCTAGCAAGAGGATTCCCCCGTCCATTCTGTCACATCTCCTTCTGGGACTCTCAGCACAGTGGGTTGAATTTATAATCAGCGTGGGGAAGCCGAGGGTGGGCCGGTTCATGGAGAGAGGCAGAGAAGAGCTCATTTTCTGTTCCATCGCCTCACTCTGCAGACAACCGAAGAAGGAAATTAAAACTTCAAGGAGAGTTGGCTAACGAGCTTGCCACTCACACTAAAGAGTACGTACCAACCACCTCAAAGTGCTAGGTGTGATCTGGAGCTGCCTCCAAGCTGCACACTGTGACGCTGTGCCAGAACCCGGGGGGAGGATGTGAGACGCTGCGAGACTGGGGTAGGCGGGGTGTGCAGGGGGCGCTGGGCCACTCTTCATCTTTACTTGACAATGAAAGTACATTTAAGAGCAGTAGAAGTCAGCGATAGCAGATAACTTTCATTGAGCTCTTCCATGTTCTTATAGCCTCTTTCACTTAAACCCACAGCAGCCCACCAGGTGGGCACAGAGAGTTGAGTAACCTGCCAGCAAGTGGAAAGGGGCAGAGCTGGGACTTGGATCAGGCAGTCTGGCACCAAGCCCATGCTCCTAGTCCCTTTACCAGGACATTTGTCAAAGTTTTAGGTGTCCTGTCCTGCCTTCATAGCAGAAGGCAGGACAGCGTCAGGTAGAAAGCACATAACAAGTCCCTAATCTCCTCACCTCAAAGTTGTCTTCCAGGCTGCACCCAAGACACACATTCTCCATGGCGACCCTCCAAAAAGGAGCAGGCTGTGTGCTCCCCAAGCACAGGGACCAGATCTGATTCATCTTTGCATCTTGAGCACCTAGTCCAGTGCCTGGATCAAAGCAGATGCTCAAAAAGTCCTTGCTGCCTCCTGACTCAGCCATATCCAGAGACTGTGCAGCCAGAAGCAAGCTGCTGAACTTCTCTGGGCTCCTGCTCCCCAGTCTATGAAGTAGGAAAAGTCACGCAGCCCTCCCAGTGTAGCCGCATGATTACAAACCATGAAGTCCCTCCCATTCTACCTGGCACATAATAGGTGCTCAATAAACAATGCCTGCCATAGCTATCTCCACAGTCATGTTGCCAAGGGCTGGGGTGGGACTGGACAGGCCCACAGTTCTTCTGTAAAAGCAGGATAGGGCAAGATAAGATAACTTATGGTATTCCCATAGGTGTTTTTCAAGCAGCCTTCTCTAAAGTTCTCTTTAAGAACTTCAGGGGGCTCTGAGTCCTTTCACATCTCGGAGGAAAATTCTGGTATTTATTATACTAGATACTTTGAGTGTTCCCCACTTTTTTCCTCCCAATAGAACCCTAACGTTCTGCAGGTGGCTATACTCCTCAGCAGGGTCTTATGCTCCCAGGAAGTCTGGCCCCAGCTCCAGAGGATTAAACTTGATTTGTTTAAACCTATCATGGCAGTTCACAGCCCGTGTCAGCGATGACTTTAGACATGGGCAGCAGACATGGCTATGGCTAAAGAAATATGAACGAAAGTCAGTAAGAAGCTTCTGAAAAGAATTTTCCTCATAAACCAGAGGGATGTAGGCATCTTTTTGCTCCTCTTGGATACCATCATAATGATGTGACACCTGGAGCTATGGCAGCCATCTTGCATTCATGAGGAAAACTGATACAAAGACAAAGCCAGAATACTGCAGATGGCCCTTAGTCAGTAGCTAGAGCTAATAACTTCACTAACTCCACAGATCCCTACCTCAGGACTTCTTGTTGTGTAAGATGCTATTCAAGCCAGTTGAGTCAGTGACTTCTATTGCTAGCACCCAAGAGTATTCTGTCAATCTTGCCATCTTAAAAAGATAATGTCTGAGAGGAAATAATCCTTAAATTACCTTGGGAGGGAACCAAATATTCTGAGTTTAATGAGAACCCCTAGGCTAAGAGTCAAACACGTCTACAAGTGTTAAAGCCAATCACATTACACCTGAGTCCAAAAAGCTAACGGTGGCCTTGGGAAGCAGTCAAGGCTTCTAACTCTGCTACAATCCCGGCTTCTTGCCCAACAGCCCAGGAAACCTGAGGACAGCACGTTTGCAGCCCAGAAGCACACCCTGGCCCAGGAGGGCTCCTGGCTCTCTCCTACCCAGGGAGCAGCCACTTCCACACCTTGTGAGCAGATCACAAAGTTTACGCAAACTAACGCTCAGAACCAAGGCAGTAGCTTTAGGAAACGCTCACGTGGTCCCACGTAGCCAAGAACTCCACCAGGCACAAAACATCTTCAGTTTCTCCACCTGCCAGGATCACCAGCGGGGAAAGAGAAAGAGATGGGCACCCAGAGGGGTACAGGAGGCGCTGGCTCAGTCACCACATTACTGAGTGCTGTGCAGCAGGCACTGCTCTGGGTGTGGGCAGGAGATGAGGTGTTTGAAAGTCTACTTCTCCTGTCCTTGAGGGGTTCTCAGAGGACATGTCGGCGTGTGGGGAGGAGGTGAGGAGGAACCTTCCGGGCACAAGGGAACACATGAAATGATCCTTACCGGTGCCAGAGGGCAACTGCCAGCTGCTGAGAAGGTTCTGCAGGAGCTGTGGGCGCTGCCAGGAACATGGAGTCACCATGGGCTGCAGGACCTGTCCAAGCGTCCGAGAAGGTCATGTGACTCTTCAATGCTTGTCTACTTTTTCCAAGACAGCTGCCGGGCTCTGGGACTCATCACCGGGTGTCCACCGTCAGATCTCAGTGGCTTCCACATGGAGAACAAAAAAACCCCATGAGTAGTCACTAAATATATTAGGCAAAGCAGGGATGGCAGCCTTTGACCTGGTGCCAAATTCAGCCTGAAACCTGTTTTTCACTGCTCATGTGCTAAGAATGACTGTTAACATTTTTTAAGGTGTTGTTCAAGGCATGAAGGAGGAGGAGGAGCAGCAGCAGCAGCAGCAGTGACAGAGAAATCTGTGGCCTGCAAAGCCTAAAATATCTACCATCTGGTCGTTTACAGAAACAGTTTGCTAATGCTTGGACTAGACCACAGTGGTTGAAAGTGCAACCCTTGTATGTCAAGGTTTCCTTGAGGCCCTCTTGGGAAAATCCAAATGGCTTTGCCTACTAAGACCCTCTCCTGGTCCACCCAGGTGCTCTGGCTTTGAGAGTGCCCAGTTCAAGGGCTGAGGCACCTGGACGCCCCCTAATTCTCTGCCTTAAACCATGCTGGCCTGTCCCAGACTGCCAGGACTCCCCAGGGCCATGATTCACACAGGACAAGCAGATGTTCCAGCGCACTCCTGGCACCCACCACTCCAAGGGTCAGGCCTCAGGAAAGTTCAAGGGTCAGGCCTCAGGCCATGGACAGTTCAGCGCAGCCTGCAGCCCAACAGACAGACACAGGGTTCCTTCCCCAGGTGGGCTGAGTAGGTGAGGGAAAAAAGAGGACTGGATGTCCAGGGCACCCGAGCCAAGCTGCCCAAGCCAAGCAGACCCTCCGCAGGCCTCCCAGATGCACGTGCCCTAAAGGAAGCCCTGCCAGAGTGACTGCCTCATGTTGGGGCCCAGAATCTATTCTAGGGACCTTATCACCCAGGAACAGAAGGAACGAAGGGAGCCAATTCCCTTATACATTCTGAATGCGATTCAAACTAAGTTTTTGAAGTCTTCCAGCTGGCTGGTATTTGGAGAGGCAACAGACAGAGGCAGTTATATCAGCTCAGAGAAGATACTTTTATAATCAATGAAACTCATTATATTCAGATAGTCAATTCCTGCCAATACAGTTTTAACAATCATTTCAAAGCAATTTGTTATATAATTAAGGCTTTTATATATGTAATGTGTATAATTTGCTATCTAATTGAGTCTCATAATTATGACCCCTCTAAGAAGGAGTGGCAATCTTTATTTTGGGGGGATGGGGTGAGGATTAGACTTGGCTAGCAAAGGGACTGTCAGTGGTCCTGGACACCTGGCCATAAGCAGTATTGGTAATGAGAAGGAGGTGGGGTGGCCCTGTTTGAGGAGTTCCTGGCTACTCTGATCTTTTAGTTTGAGGGGTCCACTATTAACCAAAGGGCACATTGAGAGAGAGATTTATTTTTGGAAAAATGTTAATAGTCTTTGAAGGGCATTTCTCTCAAATATTTAATAATGAACACATCTTTAATAGTGGGAAAATATATCTACACTTTTTAAAGAGAAATATGTGTGCTTTCCTGGCGTGAGCAGCATCTGATATGACCCACACTGGTGAGACTGCCCCCTGCTGGGGGTGGCAAGTGGCAGAGGATGAGCAAGCCTCCGGGACCCTGACCACCTAGCTACACCCCAGGGTCCATGACGAAGGCTCTTCTGGCCTTGGACCAAGAGGAATCCAATTCTTAAAGGCCTGTGTAGGAGCTTCAGAAAATGGTGGGGTGGGGGGGATTTCCACCCGCTGAGTCATTTATTTTTGTCAAAGGAAAAACACAAGTGTCCGTAGGGGTAAGGCAGGTAACGTAAACGATGAAAGTGGACAGGTACCAGTCAGTAGGAAGCTCAGAGAACTGTGACAAGCCGGAGAGCTCTTCTCTCTAAACGGGGGAGCCACTGCTCACCCCAAACCAACACTGGCAAGAGCAAAGGGCCAAAGCTGCCAGATCATCCACTTTCTAACACAAAAGTTATTAATTCAGATTTTACATATGACTTCCTAATTTTCTTATGTTGACTCATTTTTGTAAGCATTGCATGGGCTAATCAAAATATGTCAATGGGCTGCCGGTCTATAGCTTCCCTTCTCTGCAAATCCTGACGGTGATGTCTGTCAAATGGAACTGAAAAGAGAGGGCACTGTCGCAGGCTGGGTCTGTGGCAGCAGAAGCTGAGACACACAGAGTGTGAGGGGCAGGATGTTTACCTGAAACACACAACTGTGGAAGGAAGGGGGCAAAGCAGGATTGGCCAGAGAGAGAAGACAGTGACACAAACCCAGCCAGGCCTCTGCCAGCCTGGCAGAAAGTATCTACATCCGATACTGCCTTTCAGAGCTGTCCAGCATCAGTCCAAAATTGCTGCTGGGTCTGTATAACCTGCCTTGGTCAATCGTCAGAAACCTGTTGTCCTGGGAAGGGTTTGACCATGGGCGAGGCAGCTCTCAGTGGCTGAGGCTGACCCTGAGGAAGCTGAATGCTAAAGGCTGTTTGCTGACCGCACCGCTCACAGCTGGGTGGAAGTGCCCCTCACGCTGCAGGACGGTCTAGACATCTAGACAGTGCATCTCATGTCTACCTCAACTACAGAACGAGAACCCCAAACTCACTATAAGATGATTGGCCAGGCCTCTAATAGAATCGTGGGGTTCAAAGCCACCTTTTAGCGGTGATTGAGATGACCTGGTCTGTAGGAGCAAAATCAGAACCGATGGCCGGAAGTCCTGGGGCTTAATATCAGGACTGACCCTTGCCTCCCTGGCTTCTTGTCTTGGAAATATAGATGGCAACCTTTTCTTTTCTCCAGCACTGGGGTAAAAATTGAATGCTGTGAAAATTCTTGAAAAAATTAAAGCATTTTGCAAGAGTCTTTGAAGAAGTTACCCTTAACTCAAGCCCAGGCCAATGACTATCACACATTCCTTAACTGTGCATCATAACCTGCAGTTTGAGTCCCTCTGATAAATGTTCCTAAAAGATTCCAGCTTCTGAGATGACCAAACTTCCGAGTTCCCATTCCATGTCCTTTATGGGTACCGATGGCAGGAACAGCTTGGGCCTTTTGTTTGCTCTAAGGCATCAGTGAGACTGCCTGCCATTATCAAAAATAATTGGTACACAGACTATGGTTCTAAAGATGGTCTCCTCTGACTTCTTGGGTCCCAACCTACAAATGGGCATAATCGTGCCACCCCTGTCAACTCAAACTGGATATCTGCAACACACCCCAGCAAGAGAATGTAAGATGCCTAGCAAACCTAAACCACAAACGACACCACGCAGGTGACGGGCCTGGCTCACACCCCCTTGGGAACTCCTGGCAGGACCCTCATGCCACTTCCCACATAACCCAGCAAGCAACAGAGATTTTAGGAGAACTTGTGCAGGGCTCCGAGCTCTCTGCGGGGACACCAAGCAGCCTGAAGCCCAGCCCCAGCTCACAAAGAGCAGCTCATCTCCTGGAGCAGCTCGTCTCGTTTCAGTTTCACTAAAACTGGTGTCAAGGGTCAAAAGAATCAGAGGGACCACCTCTGAAGTCTCTTCCTGCTCGAAACTTCTGGGATCTAACAGGTCACTGTACAATTTTTTAAGCATTATTTTTAAATTAACACTTAATGGTAGTAATATTTTCCTGGTTTCTCCTCCACATCAGTTATCTATTGCACATAACACACGATCCCAAAATTTTGTGGCTTAAAAAGATCTTACATTTTTTTTCTTATTTGCCCATGACTCTTTGGGTTAGCCATCTGATCTGGGTTTAGCTGGGCAGTTCTTCCTCTGGTCTCACCTGTGGTCACTCACGTGACTGCAGCTGTCCGGAGCTTGACTGGGGCTGGACGGCCTTCAGTGACCTGAGAGAGCCTCCACCCATGTCTGCAGGTTGCTGCCGCACTCGGCCGGGATGGCGTAACCCTGCTCCAAGCATCTTCTTCATGTGGCTGACTCAGGGCCGCATTCCGAGAATGCTGACAAAAATTAAGTTCCAAAGCTGCACAACGCACACAGCACTCTGTGGGGGGAGAAAACCAAGTCATAGAGTCACACAGATTCAAGAGATGAAATGCTAACTTTCACTTCTTGATGCAAGGAATAACAAAGATCTCTGGAACCAAACTTAGGTTGTTGCCATCTTATCCTGACATGATTCGCCCACGTATCTCCACAGCCTGTTGGTCAGCAGCACCAAGTATTCACGTCTATTTTGTTGGAAGTCCAGTCACGGACTGAAAATAAGATGTTCTAACTACAATCACAGAATGTGATGAAGCTTAGTGAAGACATTTTTGGAAAACTGCCTTTTGTTTTCCCACACATGAAGCAAAATATATACATACATATAATCCACTTCCTCACTTTATACCACATTTGATCTAATACCTCCACAATGCCTACCAAAATATTCCAAACAAACAATCAGGCTCTTTCTTTGCAGTTCTGGAACCAAGTCCAACAACCTCTGACTACAATGTCCCAAATCACTCTTGGCAGTTGAAAAAGGTAAATAAAGAACGATGCATTAAAGAAAGGCCACCTGGTGTTCATAGTTCCTGAAAAATCCTAGATGCATTTTAGTTCTCAAGGCCAAGTAATTTTCCACAGTTATGCTAGAACATCATATTACAAGTAAGCCTCCGGCAGCCCTGTCATGGGGACTCTCTGATTATTGACCATATGCCTTAGGACCTTATCACTTTACAGCCCCTCAAATATTTACAGGCAGTAATCCAAGTAGCAAGTCATGGATTGGGTTGCTCAGCAGTTCAAAGATCTAAAACAACTCATAAATCAAAATTGACCAAAAAATATTCAGACTAGCTTAGACAGTAAAAACCTTGCCATCATATCTTCCAATCAGAGGTGGACAAACACTTGACACCCTTTGATCAGGCAGACCGTGCGCTGACACGCAAAGCCACGAGTAGCAAAGGCACTCGTGCTGCTATCTGCATATCGTCTGAGCCGACCTTGTTAAAAATTAGGCCCTTCCAAAAACTAGACACCTATGCCTTCCCTCAGATTCTGGAGAAGGTATTCAGAAGGAAAAATAAGGTCAGTCCTAATCCTGTTGAAATTTGCCACTTCCTCAAAATGTACTCAGATCTTCACTTAGGCAGTTTCTCTTTCTAGTGTTTGGAATTGGTCATTCCATTATTTTAGGAGCATTGCCTCTGGGGATTAGTAAGAAAAACAAAACAAAATAAAATCTAGATTCTGCCTTCAAGAAAGAAGTGGGGCTTTGATGGTGAATTCAGCATCTTTATGTACATTTTCTTGTTTAATGCTCATAACACCCCAACGATACAGGCATGGAACATCACATCTTAAAGATTAAGAAACTGAGGCTACAGTTAGCCAGCACCAAAGCCAAGATTCAAATTCAGGGAAGAGCAGAATGAAAGAAGCAGGGGTGGGAGGGCAATGGAGCTCCAGTGAAATACTGTATGTAAAGCACTTCCCAAGCAATAAAAGACTTTGCAAGTACTGCTGATGGCAATGACAGTGAGTACTGCGCATAAAGGAGACAACTGGTGCACAGTTTCCTCAGACGGTTGGAAATGAAAAACTGAAACCTGAGAACAGTTGAGAGGTGCCAAGAGTGTAAAAATGCAGGAAGTAAGTCTGACGTGGGTGGAAGGAAAAATGCCAGTGAGAGAAAGAGAATCTGAGGGGTGGGAAGAAAACCGGGAGCACCCAGCAGCACCAAAGCCAGGAGTGTCAAGCTTTAAGGAAGAGTTAAATGCAGCCATCAGGTTTAATAGAAAAAGTGTGTAAAAGTCACTAAATTTCTGAAAGTGGGAGGCCAACCAGAGACCACCAAGAGAGACTGAGGGGAGGTGACAGATTGTAAGGGGCTAGAGAGTGGCTGATGAGGACGCGAAGACAGCAGTTTAGATTTCCCTTTCAGAAAGCTTCTCAGGGAAGGGGTGGGGAAATAGAAGGCAATGATAATGTAGCTGATGTTAAGACCAAACAGAATGAAGGGCTCCTAGTATCCAGGAACTCTGGGGGAAGGGGGCGTGTGGGTACAGAGATTTAAGACCACGCCCTGCTTCCTCTTCTACAGTACTTGGGGACTGTATAAAGAGAGGTTTCCATTGCTGCTGGCACATTTAATTAGAAAATACGTTTTCTTTTTCATTTTATTATGTTCCATTAATTCTTCCTGTTTAGTGTCTCTTGGATTCATCTCTCTTCTGCTTCTCCACCTGGGAGCAGGCCGCTCGCCAAAAGCTTTATGTCATAGTGCTGTCTGGTTTTCCGAGCCTCCCACTCCCCTCAGTTTGAATCTGAACCAGATTAACCTGCCATAAAAACTAATTTGCAAAACACGAAAAGCTCCTGAAGGTGGAATCACCCTAATATGCTTTGGCTCAGGTCCAAAATTACTGGCCAAAAATGGAAGCGATTGCATCAGGAGTCCCCATTCTTCGAACCCAGCCCCTCTTCACACCTCTTCCACCTGATGTGACAGTCCCGGACTGTCCTCAGCCCTACTGCACGTTAGACCCACCAGGGAAGCTTTAAGCCCCGAAGCCCAGGCCCATCCCAGAGACTCTGATTCATTTGGTCTGCAGTGGGGCTCAGGCATAGGTGTATTTTAAATGCTCCTTCATTGATTTTTTTTTTTTTCCAGCAGCTCTTTACCACTCTGTGGGACACTCACAGACCCAGATTTGAGCCTTTGCTCAGCAATGCCACTCATGCCTGAAATGCCCTCCTTCTTCCTTCCCATGAATCTAAATATGCCACATTTTCCAAAGGCCTAATACAAGCCTGGCTTTTTAGGAAGTCTTCCCAGCCCACCCCAGCCAGTAATGACCTTATTCACCTCCGGGTCTGATAACACATACAGATGGCGAAGCAACACCCAGTCCTTAATTCAACAAACATGTGCCTGGCCCTCACTGTGTTGCTGGCGGTCCATACAGATGAGACGTGGTCTCTGCCTTTGATGAGTTTACCATCAAGGCAAGCTATAGTTTTGGGGGTGCTGGTGATTCATGAAAAGCAGAAAGAGCTGCACGTGGAAGGGCAGGGGTGCACAGAGACCCAACAGCTAGGACATCCCTGGAGGTTCATTCGGGTGGCAGGACATGGATCTGGTTGGGTCTGTAGTCCATGGGAAGACCGCAAAGGGCCTTGTACACCAGCAAAACATTGGGTCCTGCAGTCCTCAGACCTTTGTCTGAGAAACATTCTCTGAGGCTTTCCGTTTGACCTGACTCCATCCAGCTCACCTGGCCACCTTTCCACCTTTCCAACCTACCTCCCCTGGCATGGGAAAAGAAGGCTTTTCCATAAAGGCAGAGGCAAACTTCTTGCCAAAGGGCAAAAGTTCCTTCACTGAAAGCAAGATTGTTGCTTATGATCATGTTTATCTTAAGGCAGATAACTCTGTCCCAGTGATAGCTGCAGAGCCCCAGGCAGGCCCCTTCTCACCACCTGGACCCCCAGGGAGCTCCCAGGGGGCATCACACAACTATGAGGGCTTAGAAAACCAGCTTGAAAACCATTGTCACAGGCCCTTGGGGGGGAGGGTTGGGATATCAAATGTATAGGTTGCTCTATAATTATTTCATGTCTACAATAGGTTTATAAACCCTTATAGACAAGAAAACAGCCTCTTACATCTTTGCGTTCTCTAGTTTGTCATTCAGGATGTAGAGTATAATACAGAGTTAATACCCGTACGGGAGCTTTTACAGAGGAGGCTATGCACAGTCAGGAAGCATGGAAAACAGAATTGTCAGAAGGCTCTTAGTCGTTTCAAGATGAACTGACATATTTAGGTGTTACACAAAGAGCAGAGGTGAAGCGGCTCACCGGAACCTGCAAACGCTGTTGCCTTTGGGGAGTTAGGTTGGTGAAATTCATGCACAATGGATGAAGCCAGCTAATACACTAAAAAAAAAAAAAAAGAGGAAAAAATAACAAAAGAGTTTCTGCAGGTGTGTGCCCAGAGTTTGGGAACACCTAAGATAACTCTCAAGGTGGCAGAAATGCAACACAACTGGATCTAGCAACAGGAGCACAGATCACCTGGTTTGTGCACTGCCTAGAGAGGCAGAAACAGAAAGAGGGTGAGTTCATGGGGAAGGAAAAGCTCAGGGTCAGAGGTTGACAATGTTCACCTGTGACTTCCAGGGGAGAGACAGACACTTAGATGGACAGAGCCTCATCATTAGTGGCGTGTACCCTGCGTGAGGCCAGGAGAGCTCCACAGGTCTGACCAGGACCTGTGTCTGTCAAGGTTTTTGACTGAAAACACGACACGTGACCCTGGACTATCTCAGGGAAGAAGGGGGTGGGGATGAAGCATGCTTTTTTAGAAGGGAGATGAGAAAAGAGCAGGGGCTGGCAGACCAGGCTTGAAACACATGAGACCTGGCCATTCCAGAAGGCCTTGGTCACAGAAGGTACTGAACAGCCTCACCTGGGTGCTGTCCCCAGAGTAAACTCTAATGATGAGTTCCCTTCAAGAAGCAAAGTCCTAAGAGAGAGCATACCCCACAGAGCAAGCAGAAGGCTCCATTAGGAGGAACCTTTCACTTTTAACATAGGAAAGTTTGTATTGGACCAACCAGTCCCGAAGATCAAACATGATAGAGAAGAGAAAAATCCTGAGAAGGGAACCAGGGTGCTGTTTGAACATGGGAATGGTCACTGGGCAGTCAATATCTGCAACGTGCTCTGAGAAAATGTCCTCTGAGGCTGTCCCTCTGCATTTGACCTGACCCCATGCTCACCTGGCCACCTTTCCGGTTCCAATCCACCTCCTCTAGACCGGGGCAGAAGATTCTTCCCAATGGCAGATGCATCCTCTTTTCAAGGGAAGAAAGAGCCCTCACTGCAAGCTAGCAAGACTGTCAGTTACTTCTGATGGTCTCAAGGCAGACTTCCTGAGCCGAGCACTGGGACACACAAGGTTGAGTGCCAGCTCTGACAGACGGGGCCGCTCACAGAAGCTCCACGGAGCGCACAGCCCTCCACACGGCAACAATGGCCAGCCCCACAATAGCCAGTTTGGATCCAGAAATCTGACAAGAGGTTGACTTTTTTACACTCCTATATTTTTATCTTCACCCTAGGACATCTTTTTATTGTTTTTTACAGAGAGAGGAAGCAGAGGGGAGAGAAAGGTGGGGAGAAACATCAATGTGAGAGAAAGAGAGAGAGAGAAATATCAATGTGAGAAACATCGATTGGTTGCTTCCCATACGCACCTTGACTGAGGATCAAAATCACAGCCTAGGTCTGTGTCCTGACCAGGAATCGACCCCGCAAACTTTCCATCTGAGAGGTGACACTCCAACCAACTGAGCCACCCTGGCCAGTGCTGTCCATATTCTTTCTATTTCAACTTTTGTCCATACACAATTAAAATCTACATACAAATTCTTCCTTACATAATCAAATGTGTCTTTTCCAAGTTACTCCTGGACCATCTGTTGCTACTTGGGAGACTCGTCAAGTGTCTGAAGACAATTGCTCCCTATTACGTCACTGACCATATCTGGGGGGAAATCGGTCCTGAAAATACGATGCTCAGGCAGGAATGAACAGATCTATGGCAACAGAGCAGCCTGCTGCGATCTTCGAAGTCAGGAAGGCTGCTGTGACGATACGTATCTTTTGGACCACAGTTAGAGCTGCGAGGCTTTTCAACGAACGCTCTGTTCATTTCCTTCTTTCTCACACGGAGAAGCCCGGAGAGAGGAAGTGACTTCCTTGCTCAACAGTACGCAGCTCAGGGGTGGAAAAACTGAGATATGCCCTGATCTCATTCGTCCTTTCATTACATCATCACACTGTCTTGAAAAACAAGAAACTTCATCAACTTCCCAGGTCTCCTAAAGTAATGTGAGTGTTCTCCTCACTGTCTTCCCTGCCTTCCAGTTGAGGGCAATAATGAAAACAACTCTGGCCCTTTGCACCGAAATCGCAGGTGGGATGCCTCACATGCGTCGCTCAATGAAACACAAAGGCTCGGGAAGCTCAGAGAATTCAGATTTCTGGATGTCAACTAAAAAGGAATGGATGGGCAAGACCAGTTAAAAAAAAAAAAAAACTTACTATTGAAAGTGCTTCTAAATTGTGGGTGAGTGAGTAAGTGAGTATGAGAACAAGAGAGAGAGTGAGAAATTTTCCACGTTAGGAAATGTGATCAGTGCCAAGTTCAGTCCCTGAAGTCAGGGCCCCAGAATCACATTTCTGCTGCATCACCTTGGGCAAGTTCTTCAACCTATGTGAAAGTAATTTTCAGCTTCCAGGAAATAAATAACCAACCTCAGCAAGCTGTTCTAAAATTTTAATCAGATAATCTACAGAAAACATTTGGGACACTGCCTGGCCAATGGGGAGCCCGCAGTTGTTCTTAATGTTATTATTAATATAATAAAATCTTTGACATTTGCTTTTTTCCCCAGGGCCTTAAGAACACCTCTCTGATATTTCAAGGCATGGCATTGGTTCTCAAACTTGGCCTATTTAGAATCACCTGAGGAGTTTTAAAAAGCAGAGATGGCTGGGTCCCACTCACAAAGATTCTGGTGCAGTTGGTCTAAGGGGCACCGGGGGCACGGCTCCCGTTATATAAAGCTCCTGAGAGGCCCCATATGCAACGAAGTTTGGCAGGCGCCGATCTACGGAACTGAACCTCTAACGGGAGAACAGGCAAGGCAAGGACTCGAGTAGCCAAGCTTACAGCCACTGCAACATCACTTCTCTTCCTGCCTCACTGGGATCTCCGCTGAGAAAGAACCTACAGCTGTCGGAGCCTGTCCTCGGGGGTCTCAAGTTTCTCACTCTAAAACATTTACAATGAAAGAGATTAAGTTAGAGGTCTGAACTAATTCCAGACCTTACCCTGGCAGCTGACTTTTTTTAACTAAATCCTTTATCCTTCTCTCCAGAAATAAAAACAAAAACAAAAAAACCTGAAAAATTAAAATTAAAAACCCCCAGCTCACCAAAAGTAGAGAGATGATGGTACTACAAAATTAAGGTGGTCACTGAAACAGACTTCCATTTGTGCCTATAAAAGTTTCTTCTACCTGTAAGCCAGGCCTTGAGTCTAGCTACTGTTTTAAAAATTAAATTTATTGAGGTGACATTGGTTAATAGGATTATATAGATTTCGAATGTACATTTCTGTGGTACAAGATCTGCACATTGCACTGCATGCCCACCACCCAAAGGCAAACTGGCTACATTTTAACAAGGCACAAGACAATCAGAGGAAGCGTTCTTTCTTTCTAAGGCTGGGCAGGGAAGAGTGGAATCAGGCATGTGACCTCCTTTCCCAGCTTATTTCACAAAAGACAGGGAAGAGGAGGGCACCCTGGAGGGTCCCTGTGAGTCACCAGTTCAGAGTTTGCATCTCTGCTGGCCTGGCCTGTAAAGATCCCAGGGTGCTCAGGCCAGGCTACTGCAGCTGTTCACGTGCCCACATTTGGGGAAGTGAGGCCTGGGAAAGCAGCGGTGAAGAGGCATGGTTTACTGCGAATCAACGGAATTTTGCCCTGAGAGCTGGGCTTCCTCCTCTCAGAGGACTAGCCCGGCAAGTCCCTTCACAGCCAGCCTTTCCAAAGAGGAACGCCTGAGAGTTGGCTCCAGCCCCTGGGCTTCCTCTTTCTTCCCTCATTCCCCTGCAAGGCCAGTCCCTCCCTCTGATTCCTAACAACTCCCAAATGCACTGTGTTGGGAATCATGAGGGTGGGAGGAACTGGGACCTGTGGTCTGAAACCAGCAGAAGGCCCATTGCAACAAAGGCAACAACTTCCCAAGAGTTTCATTTTGGGGGAAGACCCAGTGGTCAGAGATGTGAGTCAGGGCAGGTGTTCACGCAGGGCCATAGGCAAGTTATAGAACAGAGTCTGGAACCAGACAGAGATTAACCAGATGTTCTCGAAGGCCCTGTCCCCACCTGAAAGTGCGCTTCTATGAATCCGCAAGTTGGTTTCAGTTATGCAGGACATCAGTAAGACTGAGAAATAGTTTTCTTGTTGTTTTAACTTTGTAAATATGAAACATTTCAATCATACTGAGGAGGGAAAATAGTAAACTAGACCTTCATAAGCCCATTACCAGCATTAAACACATTTTACCAGACTTACTGCAGAACTCTCTCTTCCTCTTTCACTCTCCTTTCAAAGAAATAAAAACGTCCAGATACAGTTCCATTTCTTCATCCTTTTCTCCCCCTTCCTCCAAAGTAACCATTCGTCTGAAGTTGGCCTATATCATTGCCATGAACATTTCTGTATTTTAACAAATATGAATATATTGATAAAAACCCTACTGTTTATATTTTAATATACTTGCATCTATATATTATATATGTGTATGCAATACACACACATATTCTTTAACAACTTGTTTTTTCACTCAACATTGTTCTGGAGTTTGTACACGTTGATAAAAAGTTGGATTAGTGTGATTATTTTACCTGCTACGTAGAGTAGTATGTATTCAGTTGTGTATGTATGCACACACGTGTGTTTGCAGTGTATGTGTGCATACACGCATAGGCATATACACAAACACAAACCTGTGTACCTACCAGATAGTTGCTCCAGGCAGAACTGATATTGCACAGCAAGAGCACATCTTTGATTTCATTGCTATGGCCAGATTGTCCTCCAAAGCCACTGTACCAATTTACACTCCCACCAGAGTTCCCTTATGCCGACGTCTCACCATCCCTGTTGTCATCAGACTTAATTAATTTTTGCTAATCTGGTAGATTCTAACAGTATTTCATGGTCTCAATTTGCATTTCCCTTATCATGGGAAACCAGTTATAGTTTTTGAGGCCAAGAATAGCCTAAGCCTTCCCCTCCCACACACACACTTGGTGGAGGCAGGGGGGAGTGGGGGGCTGGGGATAAGCCCAGATGGTGAGGTTCCAGAGACCCCAGGACCAGAGCAGGGACTTCTCACATAAGAGTCAAGCACAGGCAAGCAGCAGAACAGAAGGCTGAATTCTGAAAGGACAGGCCAAGGAGCTGCTGAGAGAAGAGACTGGAGAAGCGACAGAGTTAGGACTCTGAAACCAGAGAGGTAGACAAGGGCAAAACACATCGGAGTTGGGAAAGGGTCCAAGTTATTTCCTGAGAACAAGGGCAGTTGTTTGCAGCTGGCAGCTGGAGACAGAGCAAGACTGAGGTCGGGGCAGCTGAGCAGAAAGGAAGGGGGAGTAACGAGCACCAAGTCTCCAGTAACTCCGCCTGCTGCCATCCCGCCCTTGGCCAGCACTAGTCTCCACTGCAAACCTGGAGAGCCCCAAGTTGTTCTGTGCATGTCCTTCTACATGAAACTCATGTCAGGCTTACAATGTGGGACACGCTTGTGTTTGAAGGTTTGGGGTTTTCAGTTGCTTATAGCAAACAACAATGAAAGCACTATGATGGGCACGTAACTTATTTTTGGCAATTTTTTTTCCCTTCTAGTGGCTGCTTTTCAAAACATGTTTTGGAAACATTTAACAGTCCTTCCCATAGCACTGCTTCTTAGGGAAGTTAAACAAAGCCAGATTGACAGACTGACTTCAAGGCATGTGCACCAAAATATGTCTCCTACATTAAAGACACTGGAGCTTTCTGGGAATAGCTCATCTCCTGGGAGGGGTGGGGCCACCGGAGGGTGTGGGAATCCCACATATCTCCATGTTCTTTTACCAGGCAAAACTCGGAGGGGCAGTCATCTATCAACAAACGTGACAGATACAATTTTTTTTTAATGGGGACAGGAAACCACTCTAACCTCAATGGGCCCATGGTTTCAAAGCCAACTTTCCCTTTGGCTCATTTTGCTTCAAGTAAGGCAAATGCTAAGGACCACAGCCAAGGAAACCTCCAGAGACACGGAGAGCACGGTGCGTCGTGGCTGCACAGTGGCATCCTGCGGGGCTCAGAAATCAGAACACTAGCGTCTCCTCTCCCTTGTTTGGCGCCATGGGAATCCGAAGGGGGATGAAGTCCTCAGCCCACAGCTGGCAGATCGAGTAAAACATGAGAAACATTGCACATCAGTCAACGCACCCCTCAGTCAGAGGCACATGCAGAAAACTCAGCACAAATCCTCTCTGAATTTCTCAATCAAACAACTCACAAATCCTCCTGATCTAGGGTCACTCCCCACATTTCTTAACAGAAAGATAGTCTAATTCAGAGTTATTTAACTAAGCAGTTCACCAAACAGGAATGTCGTCCGTAATTTGAATGTGGTCTTTGCCAGGTATGTGGGGGAAGACCCATTCTAGGCTCAAACAGCAAATTCCACTTCTCCAAACCAACTTGATACTAGTTTTCAGCAGAGACAAGAGCTCTCTATTCATTCTCTGGAGAAACAGCCTCAAGCAAGCCCCAGGCGGGGTGTGGGGGAACCCGGTTACCACAGATGGGAATAATGGCCAGCACTTAGCCCTTACTCTGAGCCAGGCACCAGTCTATCGGTTTTGGGCGTAGGCTGGTGAGTCCCATCTGCCAAGGCACAGGTCAAAGGGTGAAAGGAGAGAAGTGGAGGGACTGATTCCCTGCTCCCCCTGCTGTTTTGCTTCTACCTGAGCTCACAGCTCCTGTCCGGGCCCTCTTCCAGGGCCACGGTTCTCCTTGGGCCCCAGGGCACTTCCTCTGCTTGCTCTTCCAGGCCTAGGGTGCTCGCCCTCCCCTGGGTGCTTCTGCGTCCCTGCTCGGTTGCTCAGCCCTACCTAGAACTCTGTACATCGTTTACTTGTTCAACTCTCCTGCATCATCCCTTCAAGAGTTCCATCTGCCTCCCAGTGGGTCCCTGGCTGGCACAATGTAGTGAGCCCAGTTAATGATGCCACTGCTCCCAGATGGAGAGGGTCTCCTTCACAATGGCACTGCGGAACTATTGCTGGCAGGGAGGGGCCCGCCTCCTTTAGGGATCTAGAAATCTAGAATAGGAATCTGTCTTCAACAAAGATGCAGTTTAACTTCATCTGCTGGCTTAAGCTTTTTATCACAAGGATTAAGTCAAGCAGTCTATGATGAATTCAGAACTAGGCCGAGCAATTACGAACTTTGTAGGGAATACCGGCCAGCAGTATCCATCTCTGCTGTGGATGCTCGTCAAAACACGAGAAAAACATACACAGAGACAACCAGGTCCTGTGGGGGAAGAGAGACAGCATGGCCACTCTCTCTCGTGGAGAGTGCCCCATCTCCCTAGCCAAGCAGATTTTTATTAAGAAAGCCAACTCAGTTTGTGGATTCACAGTCTGGCAGAAAGGATCAAAGGTGAACAGGTGACTTACAAAGATGCTGACAGAACTCCTGCTGTGATTCTGGGCAGAGATTGGAGTTTTATCATATGAAAAGACTACAGGTTCCAAAGGTTTCCTGTCTGTGCCTTTAAATTCCAAGTTAATAACATCCTCCAGCAAACAGATCTCACGGGATCTTGCATATTCTATGTCCCAGGCCTGATTACCCAGGGGTCCGCCGTCTCTGGTCTGGGCCACACCTCTTAGCTATTTCCGCAGGCCTGAGAAGGGCAGAGGAGATAAAGGCAGCCAGGAGACTTGGATTTCTCACAACTAAGAACAAAGACTCAGGCTTTGACAAAGCCGAGGGGGCAGGGGTTGATGTCGATCACCCCTTCATTTACACAGCCCCATGAGTCTCTTCCCTGAGGCCTCTTCGTGATCATGCCTGTCTTAGGTGATTCCCTCCATGGGAAATCTTACCCATCATTGGCGAACTGATCAAGCTTAGGAGGTCAGTCACAGAACCAGGCAGTGTTCATGCCAGGGAAGTAAGTTTTGTTTCCTTAGTGGCTCCTGGTCCAGAGGTCTTTCACTCAGCCTAAGTCACAGGAGGTTAAAGCTTCCTGAGACCAGGCAGGGTGGTCCCCAACAGATCTTGAGAAAACACTAGGCATTCAGAGAAAAACACTAGCTTTGGAGTCAGGCTTCTAATCATTCAGCCCCCAGCTCTACCACCTACCTGCTATCTTAATCCATTACATGAGAACACAAGTATCTGCTTTATACAGTCATTAAAAGGCAACAAATGTTAAATACTTGGTACAGGATATACCTTTAATGAATTTAAATTCCCTCCCCCTTTACTTTAAGGATTCTTCTGTTTTCTCTTGCATCCTCATCCCAACTTTCATTGCACTTAGGCCTGAGAATTCTTCTTCGATTCCCCTCCTTCACAGAGGTTGTTTGCTTTACCGCTCCATCTGGAATCCATGAGTTTCAAAGGCTTTATTCCTGGACTAGGGTAGGAAGATAGCTGTCTTGATGAGACCTGAGATCCTGGGTACAGGCAACTTTCCCTCTGATGTAATACTGCTTGCATGCACACGCATGAACACACACACACGATGTGCTTACACACACACTGAAATCTGACCCAGAACAAGCTCATTTCCACTTATGAGTCATGCTTCCATTCAGATAATATTAATTGGTCCCTGGAGAGCATTACAGGGGATAAAATGGCAGGGATAACAAAGGGGAATGAGAGTGAGAGCTTTGGTGGAAATAATAGTCATCAAGGGCCCAGGGAGCCGATGCCTGGCTTGGGTGGAGTTCAGTAGGTCTTTCTTCTAAGGCAGTTTCGGGTTAATGCTCAGTCCTTTGTGGCAATTTCAGGAGCATTTCCAATTAGTTTAGTCATGATCACAGGGTGGAAACAGTCCATACTTCCTTCCTCTTCTAGTGCTTATGTCTGAAATGAGAAGGCCTACAAAATTCCAGCTTGGACTTCTCCAACAAGCCATGAGTAGCTAAATATGTAGGAATAGATTTCAAGCAGTGGTTCTCAAAACTGAAGTGTGGTTGGGTAAAATTGAGATGTGACATAAGTATAAAAAACACACACCAGATTTTGAAGAGTTATTATGAAAAAAGAATATAAAATATCTCAATAATTTTTCTACTGATTACATGTCAAATGATATTTTAGATGTATCAGATTAGATACAGTATCTATTATTAAAATCACTTTCACTCTATTTCTTTTTCTTTTTTGTGACTAACAAAAAACTTTAAGTCACACATGTGGTTCACACTCTCGGCTCCAATTGTAGTTCCAGTAGACAGAGCTAACTTACACCATTATTTACCTGATTTCTTCCTTTCCGTTTGACTCACCCTTTTCACTTAAATAAACTTAGCCTTCTCCTAGGCAATAATAACAATGAACTCATAAGTTTGACATGCCAGTTAAATTTTTTCTAATAAGCATTA
Organism: Tonatia bakeri; assembly: GCA_004024845.1. Lineage (NCBI taxonomy): Eukaryota > Metazoa > Chordata > Mammalia > Chiroptera > Phyllostomidae > Tonatia > Tonatia bakeri. The sequence continues at coordinate 55,913 of PVIA01005177.1, forward strand.
AGACAAATATATAAAATCGTCTGTCCACACACTACCTGAATTCAGCTTCTGTTTTACCTGTTGCACAAAACTACATTTTGGGAAACACAAGTCCAGTCCAAACCTTTGACACCCAGAGAGAGAGAGAAAATGGGCGGTCCACAGTCACTAATGTGCTCCAAGGCAGAGGCAGCCCGGTCTGGTTAGGAAGCCCTGTGGATGGGTGGGACTGGGGTAACCTGGGGCACCCAAACAAACAAGCTGCCATATCACCCTCAGGCCTAAACTGGAGATTGTATGACCATCAGCGCGGAGGCAGTGGCATCAAGTCACGCTCTCTGGGTTTCTACTCTGCCCTGACATTTCGCAAGGCATGTGCCTTCCTTAAAGGGCCAGTAGGAAATGCAGCTTGTGCCTTTGAGTAACTGTGCAGGTGGGCGGTGCCCTTCAATAACCCATGACAGGCCAGCAGACTTCCGGGCCACACTAGCCTCTCCCTTTCCCCCTCCACCCACCACCCCTTCTCCTGGGTGGCAGTTGCCATTGCCCACAATTCAAGGCCGCCCTGGGTTACAGCCTGGCTCTAACTTCCCTTGCCCTACCTGCCCTGTCTGATCTCAGGGGAGGATCAAGGGACAACAGCCCTTCTGAGGGGCACTTGCAAGCTTGTTACCTTGGCAAGAGGTAGGGACCTTCCAATGAAGTGGAGGAGCCAGACCTACAGCTTTTGTCCTGCAGCTTTTTAGAACTCACCCTACCCCAACAGATGCTTCATAAATGCTGGTGAAGAGCCAGCCAGTGGTTCTGAAAGTCCTGCCATTTCTATCCAGAATCCTTCAACTAGAAGTTTCTTCCTGAGGTGGTGAGTATGAATGAGTGCCGGCAGCCAATACTCAGCTCAGGTGCGGACCCTTCTCAGAACCTTCTAGGTCCTTTAAACAGGCCATTGCAGGAGATCCAAAAGGACTTCCTCACAGACATCAGTACATGCTGAGCCTCGTCTTGGGCAGCTTTCCTTTTCCTCAGTCTTGTTGCTCCTCCTCCCACCTCCCCAGCCTCCAGATTCATCAAATTTCATGTCTACTCTTGGCCTTTATATTTCACAGCCTGTTCCGGTGGTTCTTATTATCTGATGTGATTTTAGCTTTCAACTTTGGCCCAGATCTAGAGCTCCCTGTGGCCCCAGATGAAATATTCCTGGCCCTAGACGTGGCCTAAGGAGAGCCCACCCATCAGACCAGATCCTGCCCCTTACCACAGGACAGGAGACAGGCCCGCCCCGAGCCCGGCATGTGGCCCTCTGCAGAAAGCCGGGGTGGCTGTGTCCTCGCAAGGCTGGCAGGACTCCCTGGCTCCCATCAGACCCTCTGATCACCAAGATGGGAGACATGGCCTCTAATCCCAGCTCAGCCTCCATTTATTCATCTTTAAATGTGTACCAGGATGTTTGTTCTAAGGCCAGGCAGAGTTAAAATGCTACTGAAATGAGGGAACACCAGCAAGGAATCCAAGCTGCTATGTGCTTCTATAAAAATGCTAAGAATAGTCACTCAGCTGGTAATCATTCATCAATTACTATATGCCAGGCCTGTGATTAGCAGTGTAATCTCCACCACAACCTGAGGAAACAGATTCAGAGAGATTAAGTAACTTGCTCACGGTCTCAGCTTCCAGGTGGCAGAGCCGGCCAGTGTCCATAACCTGCTCTGTGCACTGCCTCCCTTCATGCTCCCTGAGTGATGGCACAAAGGGAGAGAGGCAGCCCAGGGCAACGTGGGGAATCAGATTCAGTTCAGCTGCCTGACACCCCCCAGGGACAAACACTGGGGGAGGGGGAGGGGAGGTGTGGGCTAGCACAATGGGCCATTGGCCCAGGTGGCTTCTTCTCATTTGTCCCTCTTATCACCACAGTCCCACACTCAGCAGAGCCCCCTCAAGGTCACCTGCCCCATGCATGTCCCCAGGGGTCTGTGACAGGCTTTCAGGGTCTCTGCAGTTGACAGCTTGAATTTGACAAGATCTGTGCTGAAAACAGAGCCCGTAACTGAACTCGAAGAAAACGCCCGCAGCCCTCTCAGGGGACTGCAGTGATGGATGGGCATCTCTCTGGGGTCCCAGGGGGCTGGCTGGGGAGGACTGAGGTCTACGGGGCCTCCTTCCAGCTGCCAGGAGGTCAACTGCTATTTTAATGACTACCCCATGCCAGCCTCTCACTTGCTCAAAAGCCCAGCCCATACCAATCTCTCCAGCAAACTCCACACTTCCCAGAGAGCTAGGAACACTCTGGTCCCCGCACTGTCCTTTGTCCTAGCAGGATCACAGACTCAGATTTGAGCCTGCCTTCTCCTCAGAGGGCCTCTTGTCTCAGCACGGTGCTCTCCCTGCCTGACTTCCAGACACAGATACGCTCACAGTATCATGGAAACAATGAGCTGATGGGCCCATCGCTCACCTACAGGGAAGCAGGAATGCATTCATTCATTTGTTCTGTCATTCATAGGTGTTTACTGGACCCCTACTGGAGAGAAGGCCCTGATGTAAGTACTGAGCCACAGCAGTGAGGAAAACAGACGTAGTCCTGGTCCCCAGGGGCAAAGCGTTTGGCAAGGGTTATATGTACAAGGGCCCCAGGAAGCAGTAAGTGCTGCAGGACTATGGAAGGCCCTCAAGCCCAAATACAAAGAATGAGAGATGGGACAGGGCAACGTTTCCCTCCAGCAACCCCGTGTTGGTTTCTGTGCCTCATCAGGGCATTTGCTACATCACAAATCCCCAAACCCAAGGTTCTCCAGACTGGCTGTGCCTCAGTCATACTGAGAGCACCTTAATACACAGATTCCTACAAAACTGCACCTAGTGATTCTGCCTCTGTAGGTCTCAGGTGGGGTCTAGGAATCTGTATTTGTAAAAGTGGTTCTAGGTGATTCTAAGGCAAATCCAAATTTGAGAAACCCTACCCTTAATTGTGAGTTCCTTATTTATTTGATACCTATAGGACCTAGATCAGTGGGGGAATAACTGAGGGATTGAATGGATGAATAAGTGAATGAATGAACAAATGCAGGTATGTTTGGAAGCTGGCCTGTGGCTGTGGTCAGCAGTAGGGGCCCAGGCCCAGAGTCCTGGGAAACTGGTGTAGCCTGGAACCTGAGTGAGTTAGTACCACACAAAGGGTGTGTGTGTTGGGGGCAGGAGGAGACAGACCCCATTCCAGGCACTGGACCTGAGCCATCCTGCCAGTGAGAGACAGATAAGCTAAGAGGACACAGAGTGCTGGTGACTCAGAGGTAGTGGAATCCACAGGCCACAGACAGTTGTGACACTTCAGGCAGCTTGTCCACGCCAGGTAATACAGGGATGCAGGCCGGCAGACAGCGTGGGGTGGCCTTGCACCTCGAAAACCCCGCTGTCATCACCTCACATTCATCAGTTACTAATTTTACACATAGAGGAGGAGGATCTGCCGTGGGCTGGGCAAGCCTCTCACACTGAGAAAGTAGGGACTGACCCAGCCTCTAGCCCCAAGGATGCCTGAGGCTGGTAGGGGAAGACAAGCTTGGAAAGAAGCAGAGGTGACAGAGGTGAGGGCAAGAGGCCTCTGAACATCCTGGCTGAGGACAGAGCCACACACCCAGAGAAAAATGAATCCTGGAAATGCCAAAAACCAAAGAGAAAGTATCCCCAGAGTTGGGGTAAAATATGCGTTGTATAGAGCTCAGAGGAGAAGCAATGTGGCAGGACCTAGGCTGTGCCACTTACTAGCTGTGTGATCTCAGACAAGTTACTGAGCCTCTCTGAGCATCAATTTTGCCTTATACATACACTGGAAATAATAACAGACCTACCTCGCAAGATTATTGTGTTGACAAAATGAAAACTCAGGTGTGAAAACACAAAGCACATAATAGGTACTTAATAAAAGGGAACAAGGATGACCATTAATTGGGCCCTTTTCCTATAAGTCTCATGAATATAATACAGTCCGAAGGAGCTGTTCTTAGACCCAGCTTTCAGATGAGAAAACAGACTCAGACTAGTGAACGCACACGATGGGGAAACCAGAACACAAACCCAGGTCTGTCTCGTTCTGGAGGCTGCCATAATACTAAGTTAGGTGCACATATGTATTTGAAAGGGGAGATGTTTAAAAATCATAGCACCTGTGACTATGTAATAATCAAAAAGTGGCAGTTACTGGAATTTCACATAGGATTGGAATAATTGGACTGTATTTATCTAGCAGAATGTTAATAATAGCTTTCTTATGTTGAGTACTTGCTAGGCACTGTACAAAGCACTCTTAGAAATCCATGCAAAACACTTGTTTCATAAATCAAGTGGGACTTAAAGGTGTTAAGTACCTAGCCTGAGGTCATTCAGTAAGAATGGCCGAACCAAGATTTGAACCCAAGGCTTTGGGTCCTTACGCCCTTAGCCACTCTGCTGTGCCAGCGGTTCCCAACAGAGAGGGTTCAGCAGAACTCCCAGAACACAAGACTTCTTAGACACAGAGGTACATATCTTGCCATATATAATACGCAACCACATTTTTGGCCCAAACTTTCAGGAAAAAAATCTTTTGTTTTATTTTTTAACTCAATTGTTTATTTATTTATATTTAGATACTTGGTTTTTTGTAGTATAAAGGAATTTTAGCATTTATTTTTGAACATATTATAGTACAAGAAATTTTATGTAACAAATAATTATAAAAAATAACAGATCCAAGGTATTTCAGGTACTACCCATGTATAATGCACATTCTTATTTTTCCCTAAAAAATTTGGGCCAAAAAGTGTGCATTATACACCACAAAATGCGGTATTTCTCAGGTGACCTTCTCACCGGGGATGGGACCAGACCTGGTGTGGGGGTTGGGAGGGGAGATGGAAGTAACAGAGGGACACGGAGGCAGAGTCCAGCCCATGGGTAGCTGCTGTCTTCCTTACAGGCACCAAGGAAACTCCTTAAGCCCCTGGTTGACTTCTGCCAGCGCGGCAGGGACAGGTGGAAGCAGGAATTGAGGAAATGGAGAAAGCTCCTGTTCCACCCCAGGTGTCTGCCTGCTCCCTCCTAGTGGTATCAATGATTTGGCAATGCCCTCTTCTGCTTTCGATGGCTTCCCTAGCAACCTCAGTCACATTACAGTCTTTTGTGTCTCTGAGTGAAAGGATGTTTTTATTGTTTGGTTTCATTCATTGGTCAACCAAAAATGAAATGCAAGCATTCCCAACACAGCCTGGGCTCCGAAGCCCTTCCCCACCCCTTCTGAGCTCTCCACACCACCAGTGACACCTGTCCTCCTGACTTCACACAGTGGCTTCAGAGAAGAAATGAGGTCATTGAAAGCATCACACAGAAATAAGGGTTGTTTTGGTTTGGGATTTTGCTGGGTTTTTTCTTGTTTTAAGTCATGACACTTAGCAGTATTGCCTCTCATTCAGTGAGTTCATGGAAGCACTCAGTTTTGACTGAGAAATATAAAGGTCTGAGTTCATCAAGTTGTTAAGCAGGCACGTCTCACACATCCAGATGGACAGACTCCCAGTGTGCCCCTCCATTGTCACCCAGAGAAGAGACAGGGGAGGGAGCAGTCAGAGACAGGAGGGTTTTCCTCACTCTTGTGCCAATATTTGCTAAAACACCAGAGGCCAGACATCTTCCCAGTTGCAGTGGTCCCTGAGCCTGAGCTAAGTTAGTGTGAGGAGCGATTTCACCTCCATCCCTTATGCCCCAGGCAGCCCTTCTTCTGGAAACTGAGCCCTCATGAACCCCAGCTCCAGCCTCAGGAGTCATAGCAGCACTGGCCACAAGGCTTCACAGCCACCCGGACAACCCGTTCCCTTGTTAAGCAAAGGCTTCCACAGAGAAAGAGCAGGATGTCAAGCCTCAAGGGCTTGTTTCAATGTTTTTATAGACTTTTCCCCAACCCCTAAAACCTGCTATTGTCTTAGGGAAGAATTAATGTCCTCTCTCCACATTACTTTAGAAAATTCCCTGAATCCATTCCTCTATGTTGACCAAAAAGAAGTAAGGGAAGTGTGGTGTGGCTCAGGCCGGCAGAGCGCCTCTCTCCAGAGATGCAAAGAGCTATGTAGGTGATATCATACATATTCTATTTCTTGACATAAAGGCCATTCTGTGGAAAGAAAGGTTAAATGAAGTGAAAATTTTAGTGACTAAAACATTTCTCCATCTTTAGCAAAAATAAGGAAATCTGCATTCAGTCGATTTTTTTTTTCTGGCCTGACTGAGGCATTTCATCACAGCTAACCCCTTTGAAGTGGAGAGAAAATGGGAGCCCAGTGAACCCCAGAATGGGGAAAGGAGACAGAAAGGGGCATCAGGAGGGGCTCTCCTCGGGTCATGCCTGCAGCAGCCTCCTTCGGGAGAGCCAGACCCGCAGGGCTTGGGAGCTCCGGTTCAGGGAGACAGAGCCACTGTGGGATTGGCCAAGGGGGGGGGGGGGGGGGAGTCACCCCCCCCCCCACCACCATGTCTGCTCAAGGGCAAGAAAGTCCCAGTGTCTGAAAAACAAAAGCCCATAAATAAGGAAGTTCGTGAAGCTGAGAAAACCAGCAGACACCTGACAGCTTTCCTTACGCAAATCTCAATTAGTACACCAAAACAAGTGACTAAAGGCAGCACACTTATGAAGAAGTTGACCTCTGGTTTCTATAGTCGGATGACTCGAGTCAGAGACTCAAAAAAAAAACAGGAAGCTCCAGATGTAATATCAAATGACCCAGACAGTGAAAAGCAAGGCAGAAAACTAAATTGGAAGGCAGGAAGTCACAATCACACCACAAACAATACAGATATTTGTCTGAGACACGCTTGGCCTGGTGCCCTATCATGGCCAGAAAATGGAAAAGTACAGCCGAGATCACAATAGTTATCAGAAGAAGCAAGACCCCTAGAAATGGCCAAACTGACACCTCTCCTGCGAAACCTCATCTCTGCACTTGAGTAAAACTTCAGAGGCTATATTTCTAGATTGAAAGTGCAGCTTGCTGCCTGAGAGCCAGATAACATTACTAAGCCCTGGGACACAACCCCCAAAACAAAAGCTCTGTCCCCTCCCAGACCCGTCCTCACTCGAGGTGAGAGTAGTGGGCATCTACCGCGTCTGGCGACTATTGTTCTTCCTCCAGGTGACAAAAGCACACTCATGTTTGCCATCCCCCCCCAACCCGGTCTCCCCTGAGCAGGTACGAGCAGAGCTGCTGGAGTCTGGAGCAGCCCCCGATGCCAACAGCAGCACTGACCACTGACCACACTGACCCCTGACCACACTGACTGACTCTCTTTGAACCCATGAACATGAGCCCTGGGCTTCTGTTGGAACTATTAAAAAATAGAAGCTTTTTTAATCAAGTGGAACAACTAATCTGATAGGATAAAATCTTACTGCTGCCAGAAGCCCCTATGTGGATAGAATCTGCAGGAGAATTAAAGCCAACATGGAAAGCCCAACACTGGGATACATGTTTCTAGAAGTAAAAGGGGAGGGAGTCATTGTTTTCTCCTACAAAGGGTCTCACTCCCTGCCAGGAGGGCAGCATGGGGGAGGGAAGAGAACACAGGAGAGCAGTTCTGCAGGTGAGTGTTTGAAGCTCACTATAGACATTCAGCCCATCCCTGGAAAGGATCAGTCATCGTGTATGGGAAGGACCTGGTACCTGGAAGGAAGCTCATGTTAAGGCTGTGCCCTGAGTCAAAGAGTGACAGGCACAAAGCCTGTGACGATGCCCTCCTTCTCTTCTGAGCCCCTCTCCCACACTTTCTTCCCTGGGACCCACAGACCAATGAACAAACCCACATCCCAGCCCATGTGAACTGCCATCATCGTCCGTCTGGTTAGCCAGCACAGGTGGACCCAGAGCCAGTTATTGCCGTGGTAACCGATGCTGCCAGGCATCGTGAAAGAACGTTGGTGTTGAATGCCTTTCCTTCCATCACATCCACATCACACAATTCCACTGCTATTCCATCTGGAGCCTGGTAAAGTCCTATTGACAGAAGACAATAGGGCTGGATCAAGCCTCCACGTGCACCTGACTCACCATGAATCATATCTCTCAAGGGACCTTCTCAGCTCACCATTGTTATCAATTAGAGAGAGCCATGTATGTCCAGCACATATGGAAGTCAGAGTGGCAGCCGAGCTTGGGGATGTTGTTCTTCGGCTTGGAATGTAACTCTCCGCTAAGAACTCCACTGACACTGACATGAAAATAGCATCCCTTCCAAAAGTAGCTACATTTTAATTAGGGATAATTTAATGCACAGCATCCAAAAGACTAAGTAATATTCTAAAGAATGTGAGGCATTTGCTTTGATTTGCCTGTCCTGTTTGAGCAATCCTGGTCACTCCTAATCTTCTTCAAGGACTAGGTCTTAAGTCTGGCTGAGAATAAGTTTTGATCCCTTCAAATTTTTCACTACCTTTTCCTTCATAGTATAAAATGACAAGACCACCATCACTCCTATACTTTGGCTTCCCCCAGAGAAGCTCTGGCTGATAACTGGTAAGTGCTAACGGAAGAGATGTTGTAATTAAATGTCATTGTGTTTATATCTATGTGTGTCTTCTGCAATATAAGATAAACAAACTAATCTTCCTCACCAAGCTTAGGGGGATAACGAACAAAAATTAGAATTGAGTAACCTGCCAACCAAAATATTTCACAAAAGCTAAGTGATGGTAAGTAGAGCCAAAATGTGAGACCAGAATGGCGTTTTCCAACAAAAATCTGCCTGAAGTATTCTCAAGCTCACCCTTAATGGAATAATTTCTGGTTGTTTTTAATATTTTAGTATATTTTGCCATATTGATGAAATGAGTATTTATATGATTTTGCATATACCAGTTATTTATTAGGCTCCCACACAATATGCCAGGCATTGTGTTAAATATTTTACATGAATTATTTCCTTTATCCTCAGAGCAATTCCGTGAGATGAGCCTATGGTTACCCCCATTTTGCAAATGGGAAACAGAGTTGCAAACAGGTGACACAGTTTTAAACCAGGTATCGATCCAGACAACACCACCCAAAGCCCATGCTCTTAACCATTTTTATGCTGCATTCCAATCTGTGGAAAGAATCTGTGGCTCTGGGCAGTTACATCACATCACCTACCGTGCTGAGAGTCACACGATGGCTCCCACACCTCCCAGTTCAAGGAGAAACCTTTCTCCTAGACTCACAGCCTTCCCAGACTGACCCATCCCCAGCTCTGTTCTGATTTTCCAGTCTCTCCAACTTAGCACCTTCCATCCCTAGAATGCACTTTTTCTTCCCTGTTCCTACTTGTCCCTCACTTCCCTGCCACCCCCTTACGCTAAACATAGACGCCGACCTTACCCCCACTCCCACGCCTTTCAGCAAGCTCTTGCTTCCCTGGAAGAACTCTTTACTGCTGGAGGCATTCCAAATCCCATCTCAAAACACTACATTTTTCCATAGCCTTTCACTCTCTCTCCCTTCTAGAAACTCCCATAACCCTTTGGTCTTCTCTACAATTAATTTCAAGCGTAAATACTGCCTTGTGATGTCGCATAGCCCCTAATGCACACAAGTTACTAGTCCAACTAGATCAGCCTCCAGTGAGTAGGAGCTGTCTCCTGGCTCCTTGAACTCATCTTCACACCTGGACCAAGGTCTGCCCCACTGCTCAGCTCAGGCCCCAGTAAAGGCACAGGCTGGGGTCAAAATCCCAAGTGCCTTCCGGCTGCTGGAATATCAGTGCATGAAACAGGCAATGCACATGGTGGTTTGTGTTTCATTACCATGACGCAGCTCAAATCCGTCCCTAGAAGGGAGCCGCCCACAGTAGACTCAGTCCTTAACTCTGACAGCCATGTGGCCTGGCTTGTGGCAGAGCTTGAGGAAGAGTCAGCTGCTCCCGCATGTCAGAAACTGACACAGAGGATGCTGCAATAGGCTTTATTGTGGAAATCTGTTCAACACGCTCCTTGGATCCTCTCTGATCCTGAGCCCTCGAAGGGGGAAAAAAAATACCATTTATAGTTCTGTTTTTCTGATCCTTGAAGTAATACCTATTCATGACTTTGAAAAGGAAAAATATAAAAAATGTATATGGGATAACATATCATACATTATCTCACCATTGTTATCTATGTGGTATATTTCCCTTTTTCTATGTGTATCTGCCTGGCACTGCACTGAGCAGTGGAGATAACAAATACAGAGACCCATCCCAGCCCTCTAGTCTCTTGCAGACGAGACACAAGAAAGCAATGAAGTGCCATCCAATATACAGTTGAGGCGAGAACAGAGGACAACTCCATGGAATATCCACACACGGAGAAGGAAGGACAAAGCCAAGAAAGAATTCTGACCGGCCCTGGCATTTCGTGACTGAGATCCTGCTGCGTGCCAGGGCTTTGGAGAGTGGAGCAGACGCAGAGGCAGGAAGTGACTTGTTCAAGGTCACTCAGCTAGTTAGCTATTTCCACAAAACTTGTTCTGAAGATCACATGTTCTAAAGCCACAAGATTTTAAAGAAGGCTTCATGCAAATAACCCCACAAGTCATGTGTGTGTATCTCACATACCCAATATATACCCTTTATATATGTGTTGAAACAAAATAAACTGCCTTTATTGAAAAACCTCAAACTATATGAACTGGAACCATCCTGGGAAATCTGGGACACCTGGTTTGGTCACCACATGCTTTTTCTCAATTCAACAGGGATTTCCTAAAATAACCTTGCATTCCAGCAGGACATAAACCCTGTTCAGGGTGCCTCCATCTGGAACCAACAAGTCAGAGTGACTGGAAACAGATCTGGATGCAAAGCTAAACAACATCCTTAGGAAGACAGAACTTCCTTTCCCCCAAACGGTCCTGTTAACCTAGAAAGCAAAAGAACCTGGGCCATTAACAAGCAAAACGATTTCTTGCTATTTTGCATCTTCTTCCTCGAAAGTACCTTTAATAGTTTGAGCCATGGGGGCTCAAAGCAAGGGAGGAAAATGAAGGCAAATTAAAGTCAACTTTAAAATGAAATAAACTAACAAATGTCAGCACAGGCAGAAACCTCCTCTGCCCCAGAATTCCACATGCTTCCAGTCCAGGGCTCACTTCATTCTGACAAAAGGAATGGAAAGAGCTGGGCTCTGTTCTGCCCGATTAACTCGACATTGTTCAGCAAAGGTCGGTCCACATGGTTAGAACAACAACTAGATGATAATCACAAAGCCCTCAGTGAGCAGTTAAAAATGAATTTGTCTGTTATGTTCCCAACGTCTACTGAGCAACATCAAAGGAGCTCAGAGCACAATGGGCTTTGTTGAGTAACTGGTATTAAGAGGGTAAAAAATGAACATTTTCCTGCTTGCTAACTCTAAAAGCCCAACTTGTGTTCTCAGAGTCCAGAAGAATAAATCACTCAAGCAAAGGAATAATAATAATAATGAAGACATATGGTGTGACTCCCCGAAACCCATCATGTGCCAGTCATTAATATTTAGCAGATCATTAATCATAATGCTGATCACCACCTTTTGATTACTTACTTGTAGAGACAAACCCAAATGTATGTTCTTTCTCTTTTTCTTTGCAAGAGTAATTCCTTACGAAAGCACTTCGGGCATTGTGTTGGGCAGCACCTATCGGATGACCTCCTGGTAGCAGAAATTCCCAACAGAGTGAAAGCTCTTTCCAAACTCTGGAGCTGAGGGAGTAGGGCATTTGGCTGTTTTTCACAGCAGCGTCTCAGCATCCATCCAATTCACTGATCTTCCCGCTTTGCTTTACTGCATGTGCTGCTACTTCCCACACATCACTGGCTCCAAACTTTCTTCTCCCCAGACTCCTTTCATCTTATTCGCCTTCTCTGTTACCTTCTGATTCTGTTTTATTTCCTTCCCAGCCTTCACTAATCCACCAAATATATATTAAGCTCCTACTTTCACAAAACACAGCATCATGTTTTCTCTCTCTGTAACACTCCAATACCTATTTTCCTTCCTGAGCCTAGTTCCCCTCTTGATTCTCAACATGTCCTGTGTGCATAGGAAGGAGGTACATAAGTTACCATGAAATATTTCAGACTTACAAAAGAAACATATGTGAAGAGTAATATAACAAGACATTTGTGTGTCTACTGCCCACCCCAAAAAATAAACTATTAATACAACTGATATCTTATGTGTTCCTCATTCTGTTAATATCCCCCTCCCCAACCACTCAAAGATAGCCACTAAACTAAATTTGTTTTTTATTATTCATGTGCATTTTTAAACATTTCACTATGCATATATTTATCCAAACACAATATATAGTACTGTTTTACATTTTCTTGAACTTTAGGTAAATGGTCTTGTATCACATATTTTCTTCAGGTTGCTCTTTGCACTCTCTTGTATAGTTGAAATCATCCATGTTAATACTTCAGCTCCAGTTTATTCCCTTGTCACCACTGTCTATTATTCATTGCACAAATGCAGTCCAATTCATTTGTCCAGTCTCCTCTTGATGGAAATTTAACTTAGTTCCAGTGTTTTTGTTACTACAGTGCCACTGTGAAAATTCTTGCATATGGCTCCTTGCACAGAGGATATTGCCTCTTTATCTTCACCTGCATATTGAATACCAGGGGAATTGTTATCCCTTAATTTGCCAGTGAAAGTCTTTCCGACAGAGCCATGTTTCCCTCAGCCTGAACTCCGGCCCTTTTTCATCTCATCCATGACTTAAAAGGATATGGCCAGGCTACTTTGATCAGTGAGGCCCAAAAGACCGACTCCAGTAGGTGCCTCCCCCAGGCTCTCTGGTCTTCAGCTCTGCCTTTCGACCACATGCTGCAGAGCCAGAGAGGTGGCATTCCCATGCTGTGAGCTTTGGCACAAAGTCAGGTCATTGCTATTGTGTTTTATACAACACATCTGACCTGCTATTTGTTGCCTCACACAAAGAAACTGATGTTCTCCTGAGAATATAGATTTTCATTACACTTGAAATTATAAAACAAGAATAAACACATCTCAGCTTGGGTGGTCTGTTTCCCTAACTTATTTTTCCTAATCCTTTTCCCCATAGTTGAGCTAGAAGCACCATCATCCACTCCTCATTAGGGTCTGGGATGCCACATCCCAGGCTTGTGTTCCCTTGGTTTGCTTTATTTTCCATATCATCTCTTTTGCCTGGGCTTTCAGATGTTATTAAATAATCCTCTAGATATGCCTTTGGGATTTGCTGTAAAGACACTTGTGATAAAATATCTGCCAGAACCAGCCTAGTAAGAGTAAATGGAGTATATGCGGCATGAGAGTCAGGCCCTCCCCTCCAACAGTGATCACATCAGGACAGGTCGGTCTCCGGCTGAGGACAAAGTCTCCTTTATTGGGACATTAAAATCTTCTCCTTACTTTCTCAAAATCATATCTTTCTTTTTACTTGTCTGAATACTAAGGGTTTTTTAAATGACTTCATAAGATGTATGTGGAGAACCTGAATAAAGCTGTGACAAGAATAAAGATTTGACCAACAAAGATATTAAGAAAGAAGGCCCAACCAATAACTAAGAGTAATCAATTATTAATAGCTGAAATCATTGGCATTTCACACACAGAAGACAAGGTTCTTTACAAAGAATGGCATCAACCGAGACAGCATAAGGAGCTACCATTAGCAAATACTATGTGAGCCATCCAGCTGAAATACACATTCCCCAAGGTCTTATATATTATAAACATGGTGTGGAGGAAGAAGGCAATACCTTCTAAATTTCCCACTTGAGAATCTACAAGGATATAGAATTTATAACCATAAGCATGTAGGAAATGTTTGTCCCACAGACCACATATTCTTTAATTTATACACACACATACACACTTACATTTACAAAGCATGGATGCGCATGGAATGTGTGCCTGCAACTTGCAACTGTGTTGAATTTTTGCAAGCTAAACAATATTCAAGCATTTTGGAAGTGCTTTGTCTTCACTGATGGACCAATTATGCAATCACTTTCTATCAGGTGTGCACTTACTACAGCCACACATTGTGCCAGTTACTCTTTTTTCGAAGATTAAATACATGACCCCAACTAATTTGCTCCTCCCAAGAGCATATTTTTTTCTGATGAGGAAATTGGCACTTTAATACATACACAACCTACTGAAGTTTCCCAAGTGACCCAAGGTGCGTCAGACTCTAAAACTGAAGAACTTGATCACTGCCCCAGCCTTGCGCCATACAAAAACAACTATGGAGCTGACAACGTTTCAGTCCCCACCGCACCTTGAATGTGGGGTATGGATGGATGGATGGATGGATGAATGGGTGATAGATGAACAGATAGGCAATGAACAGATAAAAAATGGATAGTTGGAGACAAAGGAGCTTATATCAATGGAAAGATGAGTTAATAAAGAGTGGTTTTTCTCCCCATGATAACAGATAAATATATAAACATAAATCCTTCTAGACAAGGAGAGACTCTATTATTATCTATGATAGATAGATAGATAGTAAACTAAAACCCTTTAATCTATCTGTTTGATGAATTTAATTTTTCCCTTCTGAACTTTCCTTAACTTTTACATTTGAACCCACAGAACAGAAGGAAGTACTTGGAAATGGGGATTTCCTGAATAACGCCTTTATACCCCAAGCTTGGCTGTTGAACACATAAAAATAGCAAGGCAAGTCTTTAATCCTTACACAGGTCTATCATACAGAACCTCTCAGTACACCTAGCCAGCCCCTTAGGCAGGAGGGGTCTGATCACAGCAGTCTCCAGGATGGAAAAATGGGATTGGATCTATGTACCCACGTCTGTTGTTCACCAGCACACATCCCCGCAGATCCACAAAATCTTCTTTGTCTAGTTAGACCAGCCCCATTTTCTCAGACCAGCATTGCCAAACTTGGCTATCAAACTAGGAAATTCAAATAAAAAAAGAACAAACCTGCAAATGAGCTGCATGTAGCACAAGCACCAGTCCTTTGCCGGGACTGATGTCCCAACTGGGATAATCTATGTACCACGAGTCACAGGCTGGATACCAGGCAGGCGCTCTCATGTAAACCTTAGTTGGTAAGCTCCATGAAAGTATTAAACACCTCACTTAATGAATCTTCACCTCACTGGAGATGCCACTGTAATGATCCCATTTTGCAGATGAGGCAAGTAAGGTTTCTAGAGGTCAGGTCACTTATGAGACACAGCCTAGATTCAAACCCTAGATTTCAAAGCTGGAGCTCTTCCAGACACACTGAACTCACAGCCCCTTTCTGCTCACAGTCCCTCCATCTGTCACCCAGCTGCACAGAACAGCTTTCCTGGCGCACAGTAACATGAGACTTAATTAAATAACAGGGTAAAGACCCACATAAAATGTTTATGGCCATGTTGAGTTTTCCTCAGTGCCAAGTGACTGGGTGCTTCCTGCAGCTGATGACCATGTGGCTTTGAGATTTAACCAAGGCTGTTCAAAGTGCACAAGCATTGCCCACAGGAGAGAGGGTGCTGTGTTGGAGGCCGGAAAACAGCCTGTGGGATGCATATTGTGTGCTACATGTGAAGGCCCTAGACTTCGGTCCAGCGGGTCTCCCTGAGTCGGGAATAAGTCTCTAGCACAAAGTGTTGAGCCTGTTGATACATATTCCTAGGAATCCAGACCATAGCTTTCACCCATTTCCAAAAGGGGGACTGTGAGCCCCCAAACATAGGGAGCACTGCCTAAGCCACATTTTAGCGTCCTGAGCGTGGGTAAGGCTCAGGGTCAGCACCTGTGTTTGGCATTCAAAGTCAAACACAGGCTGTTCTCTAAGCCTTCCGTGACTGGCCTTCCAGGAAATGCAGGCTAGCACCCTAAACAGGCTTCTCTCCAGGTTCTCCCCCACATTCTTGTACAAAGTGCCGGAAACACTTTACCATAGCCATAAGCAAAGCTGGGCTTCTGGGCTCTGCCGCTTAAAAGGGGCACACTTCACAGCTGATTTCAAATTTCCATAGACCTTATTTTAAAGGGAGGCAACCAACTGGTCCTTAGCTATTAGCCAAAGAACACAGATTCTCAAAGAAAAGAAGCTGAGTAGGAAGCCACAGCAAGCTTTGTGTTCAGAAACTACACTCTGACGATGCTGAGCAGATCCAAAGGCCTCAGCCCCTGTGTCTCCCAGCAACAATTTCACCAGAAAAGGGAAGGATGGCCCTCTGAGATCACCCAAATGATATCAAGACATTGTGGGCTTCCTTGGTACACACTGCACGTCAAAACAGACCTCGAAAAGTGTGAGAATGCGTGTGAGGGCAAGGAACCCACAAGAAACAATGTGATAACAACCCCGCAGTGAAGCCTAGAAACCAAGAATGAACAGACATCCAGTGTCCTTGGGATGTCACACCGCGGGACTCCTGCCAGGGATTGCTGAGGGGTGCACAGCCTGCCCTCTCTTGCCATCTTTCTGAATTCCACCTCCCCTGAATTCTAGCCAAAAGCCACGCCGCCTGGCAGCTAACCATAAGGAAAAGAACTTCTTTAAATTTCAGCGTGGAAAGTGGAGACTTCCAGAACCAGTCTGCATAGCAGAGAGATTGCTACAGGGAATGTAAAAGCCTCAGGGAAGCAATAGCTGGGACAAGGGCTTCATTTGCAAACCTAACGAGAAATTCAAGGAGCAGAAGACATGTCTCCAGCTGAACATTTTTAATAAGAAAACCCTCGTTGTGTGAACCAAAGCCAAAAACTAATTAGGGCTACCATCACCCTGATATCAGGTATTATCCACTTGTCAATTTAATTTCTTTTCTTTTTTTAATGAAAAAAGGATGATAGAAGAGGCCGTCCTGCGAGGTGGCCACTAACTCTCCCCAGAGTGAGTTCTGGGTAGATTTGCCAAAGAAGTGAATTCTCAAGTGGGTTTCACACTCATGTACTGAATTTCACACCTGCAGTTGCACAAGTAATAACTTTTGCAGGAAAGTGAAATGATCAAGTACAGAAAATGGGAAATCCCCAAAAGAGCCTTATTCATCCAGGGAGGGCTTTTTTAAAATGCAGGAAACCTAGAATCTCTTCTGAATATTTGCTAAACCATCAGAAGGCACTGAATGCCCACACAGTTTACAAGTAGACGTAGCTGGCAAGTACCTCCTGGGCAGCTCTCCTATGCTGTCTGTTCAGAGGTTTGCTAATCACAAGCTAATACTTCCTGAGCACTCTCTGTACCAGACCCTGGGAGTGTTGAGCTCAGAGGCCGAGGCACTTTCCAGAGGTCTTCCGGTGTGGGTGGGTGTGGCGGGTCTGTCTGCCACAGGCATTCTGACCCCCACATTCTGAATTGCCCCGCATTTCTTCCCCTCCTAATCTGGGATGGTTTAGCATGGGCATTTTTAAACCAATCTGGGAATTCACAGAATATAATTGCTGTTGTAGATTGTGGGCTATTGAACTCTTATCCTACCTCCCAATTAACTCATTTTGGAATTTTCAAATACAAAATCTGTATCTCAAATTACCACTACTGGTACTAACGGTAGTAGTAATAACAATATTGGCATCTGTGTGGAGTACTATACAATTACGTATCACTTCATTTCTATGTTAAATCATGTTCTCACCAGATTCCCAAAAGATCCCAGTAAGTGGCAGGTAAACTGGGTGTAACAGAGGTTGATTTGGGGTTAGGAGGATGGAACTTTGACCTTTTACCCTATTTTATTCTATGATGTATTATTTCTTAACATAAGCACATACTACTTTTTTATTTCATTAAAATAGTCAATGAAAATATAAAAATTTAAAACCCATGAGTATTATTACCACCAAGTTGTATGGCTTCTCCAAGGCCACACACCCAATTGGTTGAGAACTAGAACCCTAATTCTTAAATATTTGTGCAGTTCACCCCACCAGGGATATCTATAATAGCTGTTTGAATTTCAACCTCTTATAGAATCTTTTAGAGAAGTGAAGGTGATTTTACTGGCCCGGAGAGGTAGGGGACTCCCCTCCGATGTCAGCCAGACGTTCAGTCCATGCCTCATATATACTCAGCAGACACTTAGTCTTTAGCCTCCTAGGCCCTGGGAACTCCTCTAGGTCTTGGAAAGACAAAGGCATTAAGAAATAATCTCTGGTTTCCTAAATTCTACCAGAGCAATAGAAGCAGAGAAGTGAAGAGAATTCACAGTACTATGTGAGAGTACTGAATGGTGGTGGGTGCCAGAAGCAGTGGCCGCATTTAGTCAATGTTTATTGGATCCTACATTACTACCAGGCCCTGGGATTCAGGAAGCATAGGAAGAGGTCCTTACCTTGGAGGAGCTCTCTAGCAGGGAAGCTGATTACGTCAACATAATGTGATCATCGGACAAGGGTTTTAGTGGGCTGAACAGAGCTCAGAGGAGCTGTGTGTGTGTGTGAGTGTGTGTGTGTGTGTGTAGAGAGAGAGAAAGAGAGAGAGGAGAGGGGTCCTGATTGCTGAACAACTGGCATTTCTAATTCCTAGAAAAGGCCCACAGTCCGACATGCCCACATGCACTAACCTTCCATCTGCCGTGGTGCCCTCTTCAGGGAAACAGTCTCTCCCTCACAACCTGAAGCAATTACAGTAGAATAACTAACCCTCCATCTTTGCCCTCCGGTTGTGATAGAACACTAATAAAGTTCAGGGGGTTACTTCACTTCAAAGAGGTTTTCCTCATGTTGTGTTGTTCTTCTGAGGTAATCCTTCAGTTCTCTGTTTGTCTTTTCCTTATCATTGTTTTTTCTGCCAGGCCTATTCGAGCCTTCAGAGAGAAATTCATTCAGGAATAGCCCTCCTCCCAGAGAAGTCCATCAAAGGCCCTCCTTCGGGTAAAAGGCTCGGCAGGCCAGCGCAGCTGCAGGAACCACACCGGCTGCTCTCCTGGGTCAATAGGTCAAGCCCAACAAAAAGCCACGCTCACATTTCTGACCCTGGTGGTTCAATAAACTTTAGAAACCATTTTGGGTATTGAGGTGACACATACAGAAAAGAACGGGAAATGTGATATTTCTACTACCACGTGATAGTAAAGTAAAATTCAAAGTGACTGACTAATGGCTATCTTTAAGACAAGGGAGTGAACTGAAAAACATACCAGAAAAGGGAAAATGCTCTGGAGATGCAAAGAATTAGAACTGTGGATTCTAAATAGATCCACCAACATAAGGAGATAGTTCAAGTTCAGAGGCTACACATAAACCGAAGGGGACTGGATCCTCGGTCCTCTTGAAGACAAGCAGAGAGAAAGAGGCATGGAAACATTTGCAGGCCCTCTGAGTGCTCTGCCCACAGCAGCAACATAATCGCCAAAGGTGAGCACTGCCAGCAGCTCGTCTCCTTGAAGTGAGCACCGTGCGTTGCTAATGGCGGATTCTACTGAGCATTGCCTGAATATTCTAGTAAGATTATTTTCACTAAAAATAAGCTTTCATTACAAATGTGAGTGGGTAATTTTTATAAAGTAAACAAAACAGTAAAAACAGTGTACTCGGGACTGCCCCAAGTGTCTCTGAGGAAGGCACCAACCCACAATTCTTCCTTCACTATTTTTTCTTTATTTCCAAGGACAGGAAATTCAAATCACTGAGCCTGTGACAAAGGCAGCCAATCAATAGCTCAGGGAGGAAAAAGCCCATCTGGAGATACTTACATGACAAACCTAGCAAAAGAGAAGTGATAAAGAGTTTGCTTCATGCCTCATCTGTACTGGCCAAACATATTCAACTTTGGAAGCAGGGTGAGCAAAATAACCTGGTAGATCACTACAGCAGAATTTAAAAAGGGCCAGGAGAGGGAACCGGCTGGTGGAACTCAACTACCTTTGATTAATTATCTCCTACAAGGACAATTTGAAAGAACATAGTGGGGTTATCAGTCATCAATCATTATATAATTGATCTCTCTTTCCCCTCCCTTCTGGCCTCACCCCACCCCCAAATATCACAGCTGTCTTTTTTAATTTCCTCAGTAAATTCTCTCACTATCAACCTCACCTTCTTTCTTTACGGTTCCAGAGATACAGCCAGCACTAAGGACTGTGTTCAGTTCTGTGGAAAACAGGCAATCAGTAGGTAGTTCCGAGATAATGGAATGACTGGAGATAGAACAATCCTCCTTTCCGTGCAGCTGGGAGGGCTCTACAAAGTGCTGAACTGAAGACAGCCCAAGATAGCCCAAGAGTGATTTGGACAGTGGGGTGATAACTGCTCTCAGAAAGAGGACAACACTGAGAACAATGGGGCACATTAAGAACATTTGTAACCAAGGACAGTTAATCCTTTTTTCTGGGAAGTGTGGTGAGAGACAGGGGAGATTTAACCACTCCTCTGACTCAGGGAACAGAATTGTCTGTCTGTGTGCCGGTGTGTGTTTTTCTAGATGGAGCGCATAGCTGCCATCAGAATCTCAAAAGGCTCCCAGAACCTTTCTTTCCTCCTCCCCCCACAAAAAAGTAAAAACTTTTAGGAGGCTGGCTACCCAGGAAATGAAATCAAATGTGAAACACACAATGAAAGAATTCCAAGGCAGAGCAACCTTAGATAGAATAGAGGTCTATCCTCTGCCTTGGAGAACAAGTGTACGGAGATTCTTGGCTCAGGTGCTGCATTTGTCTCTTTCATTACTCCCCATTCCAATACTTTATAGCCAGGAACTTCTTCTTGGTAAGTCCATCGTAAGTACAGTTTAAAAAGTGCACCCAGATTTTCAAAGGCTCCATTCAGGGATTTCCCTCACCTGAAGCCATCTGTTCTGCCCTAACATAAACACTCAAGCCCCTGAAGAGGAAACTTTGAGAGTCCCCAAGTCTGCAATTGATTAGGTTAAGGCTCAGGTTAGGAAATGTTCGGCCAGTGGGTAAGTGACTAAATAGGGAGAAAGACCTTTAACATTTCATGACTTGAAGGACCACAACCCAAATTATTCAAATTTCTTTTTTTTTCTTCAAAGGTACATGTTATTTTTTCTTAAAATAAAATTGTGAAGACAAAAAGATGATGAACAGTCTCCTATTTCCAATCATTGACACGTTACATGTGGTCTTTTCCAGCTGTCTTTACACTCATCTCGTGGCCTGTGTTGTTACCTAATCTCCATTTCTAAAATCACAGTTAGTTGCCATAGAAAGAATTACATTAAAATTATAATTTGAACAATGTGATCTAAAGACAAATTGGACAAACAAACAAAAAACTCACAGACACAGACACAGACAACATGGTGGTTGCCCAAGGGAAATGGGGTGGGGTTGGGAGAGGGGGAGGCAGAAAAGGTAAAATGGGGGGCGTCAAATAATATGGTGACAGAAAGAGACCAACCCTGGGCAGCAAACACACAATGCAATACACCGACCATCCATCACAAAAATGTAAACCCGAAACCTGTATAATCCCACCAACCAACGTCACCCCAATAAGTGCTACAAAAATAACTTTAAAATACTGAAGAATAAAGGTTCTAACAGAAAAAAAACTGGGTCTCTTTTAGAATATACATATACCTGTCAAATGGACTGCACATTTCTTTCAGCTGTTTTTTAGAGACTCCTTCCCTCACCCACACAGACAATGATACACAGAGGTAACAGGTACTTAGTGCACATGCCACAGTGGAAAACCACCTCTCCAGTTTCAAAGGGAGACTGAAAACTGATATAAATGAATATGGGAATAGATTATAGTTAAAATATTTAGTTAAAACTGATCACTTGTTTTTAGGAACACAAGAGATGGGGATGAAACTGTGGCTGAACTCAAAGACATTACCAACTAATATTAAAGAAAACTGGGGGAAAAGGGAAGTCCTCTGAGACTTTCTATGAGTAGACAATTATCATATTCTTACAGGTTTCTATGCCTTCATAGATTCTAAAGGAGGCTCAAAATTCACCTGAACAACTATTGTCTGGGTATTTTCTTGAGAAACTCAAAGACCACTGTCTCCAGAGTGGTGACTTCCTTAATCCACCCCAATAACCAAATGAAATAACTTTGAACATCTGCATTGTGGAAGCGCTCAGGGCAATTGTTACGTATGGCTCTGTGGCCCCTTCCAAAGATTCAGGGCCCTCCTTGCATTTGACCGCCTCCTAGCACTCCCTTTGTCACCTCATCCAGATCATACATGTGCACATCCTGATGTGATTTCCCTTCCACGGGCTGTACTCTGAGTCCTTCCACAAAAATGTTAATGCCTCATGCTATCATACCTCTTGTCAAACAAGTTAATTCTTTAAAATTTTCCTATGTCATGTGACTGTTCAGGGAAAGGTCAGTAAAATTGATGAAGTAAGGAGTTTCAAAAATTCAATTACTGATAAAATCAACAAAAGATGCAAAATGGCCAGAATTAACTTTTTCAGAACTCTGGAAATTATCCAGAGGATTGAAGCAACGTTTGGAGTGGGAGGCAGGGAACGGCTGAATCTTAGTGAGAACAGAAGCTTAGTGAACCTTAATGGCTTTTTTAAAGAGATCGTATTTCTTTTTGGAGAGAGGGGAAGGAAGGGAGAAAGAAGTAGAGAAACATCGATATGTGAGAGAAATATCAACCAGTTCCCTCTCACACACCCCCAACCAGCAACCTGGCCCACAACCCAGGCATGTGCCCTGACAGGGAGTCAAACTGTCGACCTTTCGGTTCATGGGACGACACCCAACCCACTGAGCCATCCCAGTCAGGGCTTTATGGCTTTCTTTAAAATTGTTCTGAATTTTTAGAGCCTTTTTAAGCTCACTGCAAAACGAGTGGAGAGTGCAGACAGCTCACACATATGCCCTGTTCCCACATGTGCCCAGCCTCCCCCACTATTAACCTCCTTCAGAGTGACACAGTTGTTAGACTCAGTGAGCTGGCACTGACACATAGCCATTACCCAACGTCACAGTTTATATTAGAGTTCAGTCTTGATGATGTGCATTCTATTGGTCTAGAAAAATTTTAAATGACATGTTCCTACCATTATAGTATCACATATAACAGTTTCAGTGCCCTGAAAATCCTCTCCATTCTGCCTGTTCACCCGATCCTCTCCCCAGCCATTGGCAACCACGGATCCTTTTACTGTCCGCAGTTTTACCTTCCCAGAGCGTCACAGAGTTGGGATTTTACATTACGTAGCCTTTTCAAATTGGCTTCTTTCACTTAATAATATGTATTTAATATTCCTCCATGTCTCTTTGTGACTTGATAGCTAATTTCCTATTAATGCTGAGTAATTATAGTCCACAGTCTGCATGTTCTACAGTTTATCCATTTACCTAGTGGAGGATGTATTGGTTGCTTCCAAATTTTGGCAGTTATAAATAAAACTTTAATAAACATCTGTGTGCAGGTTTTGAGTGAAAATACATTTTCAAAATATTTGGGTCAATACTAAGGAGTATGTTTGATTGTTCAGATTTCTTTTTTAGAAACTGCCATTCTGTCTTCCAAAGGGACAGTACCATTTTGCATTCCCATCAGCAATGAGTGAGAGTTCCTGTTGCCTGACACTGTTGCCAACATTTGCTGTTGTCAGCGTTTTAGAATTTAGCCATTCTAACTGCTGGGTAATGGTAGCTCATTACTGTTTTAATTTGAAATTCCCTAATAACATATGATACTCAGGATCTTCTCATTGTGGTCAGAAGAGATACTTGAAATGATTTGTCTTCTTACATTTGTTAATGCTTATTTTGTGGCCTATGTCTGATTTATCCTGGAGAATATTCTGTATGCACTTGAAAATGTGTATTCTGCCACTGCTGAAGGCAAGTGTTCTGTATCCATCTGTTCGGTCCATTGGGCCTAAAGTCCATTATTCCCTTACTGATTTTCATTCTGGATGATCTATCTACTGTTGAAAGTGGGCTATTGCAATTCCCTACTATTACTGTATTGTCTATTTTTCTTTCAGATCTGTTAAAAATTATTTAATATAGTGAATGTTTAGGTGTTCTGATATTGGTTCCGTATATATTTACAATTGTTATACCCTCTTGAATTGACTACGTTATCATTACATAATGACCTTCTTTGTCCCTTGTTACAGCTTTTGACTTAAAGTCTATTTTGTCTCCTGATCTCTTTTGTTTTCCACGTGCATGGAATATCTTCTTCTACTCCTTCACTTTCCGCCTGTGAGTGTCCTTGTAACTGAACTGAGTCCCTTGCATGCAGTATGCAGTTGGTTCTTACTTTATCTATTCATGAATATTAATTGGAAATTTTTAACCATTTACAGTTATAGTAATGATTGATAAGGACTTATAATCAGTACTTTTTAAGTTATTTTATGATTATGATTATTTTGTAGTTTCACTGTTTCTTACTGTCTTTCTGTATTTGTGAATTGATACTTTTTTTTGTAGTAGAAGCTTTGTTTTTGTTTTTCTCTTTATCCTTTGTGCAGATATTATAGGTTTTTGCTTTGTGATTACCATGCACCAAATGTCTAATGTTTAAAACTGTTTAGTTCTCAATGACTTGTCCATTGTAGTTATCTGCAACTGAACTCAAAATGCAAAGCAGTTATAGGCTACTGAGAGGCAGTGGAATGTAGGACAGATTCAGACATAGGATATAAGACAGACTCAGACTGGAGTAACTCTGTGTGACCTACATCAATGAGGGTCATCTGTAAAGGGGGGTATCTTATGCTGGGTGTCCCCAAAAGCAAAGTCTAAGCAAGTTCTTGGGTGCAGAACAGGAGGTTTGTTTGAAAGGTGATCTGGGAAGCCTGAGAGAGGCGGTGAGATAGCGAAGCAGAGAGGAATAGAAGCGTGCTATTGAAGTGGGCACTTCTATGGGCAATTCTTCTAACCCCTGAAGGACTTTCAAAGGGAAACCCTGCAGAAACTTCCTTCTGCAACTGTGGTCCACAAGCCAGCAATGTCAACATTCTCTGGGAGCAGGTTAGAAAAGCAGAATCTTACCCAACCCCATACCCTCTGAACTGCAATTTGCATTTTAATGAGAACCCCAGGTGATTCTAGGGTTCATTCAGGTTTGAGAGGTCATAGTGTAGAAGGCACCTCAGTGCTGAGCCTTGCAAAGACAGGAGGCTCTTGTCTCTTACCTGGCAAGGAAACATCCCCTCTTCTGCATGATGCAGCTGAATAGACCCCCATGGCTTAGGAGAAAAGCCTGAAGAAGAAAAGCAGGGAGAGTCAGCCAGCCCTTGAGGTCAAGCCTTCATGAAACTGAGGGACCAGGCTGACGAAATGGGGTGTAGGACCCTAACAGCACGTACTACAAGTTTGGTTTTAATGCCTTGTTCACACAGACATTGAAGGCTTTAAACAAGCAACTGTATATAATAGGATAGTTTCCTAACTGTTGTTGAAAACAGAGTTACAACAAGCAAAAACGTTTGGAAAGACAACTAATATGATAATAGCCATCCAGTTCCTGTGTCTCTAACCTCTAAGATAAAGAAAGCACAGTCCCTGACCTCAAGAGACTTATAACATTGACAGGGAGATAAGGCTTGGGTACATGAAGCAATACAAGACCAGGTCCACACATTAGGTAACAGCACACCAGTGTTAGCAAGAGTCCTTATGTGAGCTTACTATATACTAGGTGCCATTAGAAGGGCTATAAAGCGTGTGTGTGTGTGTGTGTGTGTGTTGACTTATTTGATCCTTAAATAGGGTAGATAATTATTATTAGTATATTTTACAGATGAGGAAATTGAGACACAAAGCGGTTAATGACCCACCCAGAGGCCACACACTCATCCTCCACACTACTTCACACTACCAGAGCCCCACGTTGTTCCACACCTTTCCTACAGTGGGCCCAACACTATGATTTTCGGCACATGCAAAACTCTCCAGCAAAGTCAACAAGTTGCCTGATGCTGTCCTTCTGTGGCCACTCAAGCTCTGCAGGGTTATACTGCAGAGCAGAGCAGTGGCCAGGCCTCCATTCTAGACTTCAGAAGATCCAAATCTGCTGAGTTCCTCTTGACCACTGGTCAGGGAGGCAGGCAGTATCCAGACCAAGAAGCAGAAACGCTGAATCCTGATGCTAGTCTGGCCACTAAATGAAGCACACGAACAAACCATTCAGCCACGTAGGTCTCTGTGTTCTCATCTGGAGCCCACAGAGGGTGGGAGTGGCTCCTACCTTGCTGTTGCTCGAAGCTCCAAATCCTGTGGCAGATGGCCTACTTAACCCCTCTAGTCAACTCTCCACCCTCCTGGAAAACAAGAGACATAATGCAAAATCTGAAAGAAAAGAGAGTTTTCCTAATCTTATTTGCTAAAATGCTCTTTCACCAAAGATTTAAATATTGGTAGTTTAAGGAGCTGAAGGCAAACTCAAAGTCCACAGAATGATATCTAGAAATAGTCTACAGATATCACCTCCCATATAACTTTAAGGTATATGCACTTTTTTTCATCCTCATTCAAGGACATGCTCATTGATTTTAGAGAGAGCGGAAGGGAGACAGAGAGAGAAGGAGAGAAACATTGCTGTGAGAGAGAAACATCAACCAGTTGCTTCCCATAAACACCCCGACAGGGAACTGAACCTATAACCTATGTAACATGGTACAGCCAAAAAGGGGACCCCAAATAGGGATTTGGAATGGGATCCAGAACTCAAGGTGTCTAAGAAGTATAGGATGTCCTCACCCCTTCCCCCCACATGAAGCAGGAACATGCAGGGCTGTTTTGTACAGCAACAGCTTTGCAGCTAACCTCTGGCATGGTCATTTAATATATCTATAACCTTTAACTGGTTGCATAGATATGTTAAATAGCTGTGGCCATGCTTTGAGCCAGGGGGATGGAAGTGATTTCCACCCAAGATGTAACTGGGAGGCAACTCCCCCGAGTTACAGCACCTGCGTGGGAGCTTGGAGAAGATTGCCTCCACGCCATGGGGCCATGCCTACCCAGACCTACTATGGCAGCCCAGTAAAGCTGGAAGGATATGAGAGTGCTGGCAAGTGTAGCCAATGGTAGGAGGAGTCAGAAATAGGGGTGCAGAGGAAGATTGACCCAGGGATTTAAACCCAGACACGGCAGCCATTAGGAAGAGAACATGTGATTGTGGCAATAGAAAGGAAAGCTACATGGCTTTGGCCAGAGGGGGCACTCCTGCAACCCTGTGAGGGAGAATCACTATGTGGCATTAGCAGAGAACCACCACGCGGCTTTGGCAGAGTGGTGACCACCCCCTCCCTGCAGCTTTGCTGAGAAGAACCATGTGGTTTTGGCCAGAGTGGAGACCCCTGCAGCTTGGGTAAGGAGGACCACACAGCTTTGGGGTGCTCCCTTTGGCCATGAGGCCTGGGAAGCAGGAGAGACTTTGCCTGGAAGAAGGGTGATAGAACTCTTGCCAGTAGGCCATGAGAAGGTGCCACATGGCTTTGGATTAATTAGAGATCCTGCCTAGGCGGCGACACAGCTGATGGTGCCAGAACTGAGGGGCTGCCTGAACCACAGACTTCTACTCTTTTCCTGAGATATGGTACCCCGAATTAGGGCAGGGGAAGAAGGAAGCACTGTGGGCATCTGTGGGTATCCAAAAAGGACTTTGATATCTTAATGAAGACATCAGGTCACTTTAAGTCTGTATGGCTTTAAATAACATTTCCTTTCCTTTTCACAAATCTCTGGCATTGAGAGACATCTTTCCTAAGATGGCAGACAATTGCACCTAGTAGGGGGTCCTTTCAGAAATAGTGTATTGTAACCCCCCTTGGCCCTGTGTGTGGCCTTGTTCTGTAACAGTTTTTGGTGTCCCTGGGTGGGCCAATGATTGCCCCTCTTGGACCTGTGTTCTATAACATCTAGGCATGTGCCCTGACTCGTAATTGAACCCATGATCTTTTGGTTCATAGGACAATGCTCCAAAAAAATGAGCCACACTGGCCAAGTAAAGGTGTATGTACTTTTAAAGTCATTTTCTAGTTTTACAAAGAATTTGCATTTGAACTAACCTGGCCTTTGATTTTATACTCTATAAGTCTAATTTACTTGTTCTCTGTGATTTGATGGGACCCTCAGCAGTCCCTGCTCCTTCCACAACCCACCACATCACTTCATCATTGACTCCAAGATGCAGAATTGCTCCCACGACCTCTTGCCATGCATGCCACGTTACTTTGTTGTTTCAATGACCCAGTCTTCATACCAGCATGCAGTTTTTTAAATGGATCAGAAATCATAGCCTATAGCCCTGGCCGGGTTGCTCAGTTGGTTGGTGTGTCGTCCCATATACCAGAAGGTTGTGAGTTTTAGCCCTAGTCAGGGTACATACCTAGGTCATGGGTTTGATCCCTGGTCAGGGCTTTCTCACATCTCTCTCTTTCTCCCTCTCCTCAAAATCATTTTTCAAAAATATGCCCTCGGGTGAGGATTTTTTAAAATATCATAGCCTATTTCTTGAAAAGTCACCTGCAGAGCTCCAATTTTTCAGAAATCCCTCCCCTGAAAGTACCAGTTGGACAAGTTCAGTGCAAACAAGAAAATGTCATCTGCAGGCTCCAGGGAAAATGTCTATGAAGGCGCCCCACCCAACCAGCCCTCTCTTCGTCTCCACGAAGCCCTCCTCCCACTCAAGGAAGGGTCCTGTGAACTGAGAGGAGGCTCAGATCCTAAGGAAAAAAACAGAAAGGAGATGGCGTGAATAGCACTTTGTTATATTCTGCCAACTGCCTGGACTCAAAGACTTCAGCTCAGTTTCATAATCTTCCCCTTATTACTCCCTTTTTCTAGTTTTCTTTAAAGAAGACAAGCCATTAACAGGACTCTCAAGGCAGTTCAATAGTCATTTTATAAACATCTAACATTCTGAAGGACACTGTCCACCATATGAAATGCAACGTAGAGACGCAAAGAGCACAAACCTAGTTCCTGTCACTCTAACCTCTAAGATAAGGACAGCACAGTCCCTGACCTCAAGGGACTTGCAGCCGTGACAGGGAGATAAGGTTTGGGCACACGAAGCAATGCAACATACATTAGGTAACAGCACACTCACACGAGTGTCTGCAGTGTTCGAAAGCAGAATTTCCCTGGTTCTCTTTCATCCTTCAGTGTCTTCATCGTCTTCCCTTGAACCAAAGTTATTTGTGCTCAATTGAAAAAGACTTCTTTTTCCTATAACCAGGCAGCAGAGACAGGAACCCTCGCTTCTCTGAGAAGATTGAAAAGTCACAGCTAGGAGTTGGTACAAGCTAGGCTGGAATGCTTGGCAGAAATGTAAAAGATGTCATTCAAAGCCACAGACTTCATTCTCAGCATCCATCGACTTAAATTCCAAAGAGGAAAAAGGAAGAAAGTCCCCACACTAGAGCTTCTTTTGAACATACGTCAAACAGTTTCTACGGCAAAAGTGGTACATCTTGAAACACATGCATTCCCCACCCCTCCTGCACCTACAGCAAACATCACTAACTATTAATAGTGCTCTTCCCTGCTAAGCACTGTGGCCTTAGCACAGCCCTCCAGGCAGCCACTCCCAGTTGCCACACTAGCTGAACCCTCCTTCTACCCCCTTGGTGAAAAGGAGCGCGGACACCTCGTGTTTCCACCTGGACCCCTTCACCTTCCCACAAGCACAACATGCTCACTTGCACCTCCAAGGCATCACATGTCAGGACTTTGAACTTGAATGTTCTTGTTCCTTCCATTTTTTCAAAGCACAATTATCCTTCAAGACCTGGTTCAAATTCCATCTCCTCCCAGGAAGACCCTTGGATGTCCCAACCCCCTATAATCCCCCCCACCCCTTACATTTCCCAGGGCTGCCTTCTGATCCCAGACAAGGGAGCCCTGCCCTGGGCCCTCCAGTTTTGTTCCTTATTACTTTTACCTCCTCTACCAGATTTTAAGTCTCCAAGGTGGTTTTTTTTTTCTAATTTTATTCAAAAGAAACCTAACATAGGACATTGGGTATATAACAAAGTACTTGGTGAAGAGAGATTTTGATATTTTGTTATTTTTTTAATTGTATTGAGGGAAATGTTATTTGGGGAATAGATTGTAATTTTAGTTTCTAGGAGCAGAGGTTGTCATTTCATTTGGAATCCCTGTTATTTGGGGAAGCTCCTAGGATTTTCAGTTTCATCAGTAAAAGACCAGTCCCCATCCATTGCCCTTGGAGGAAACTGTAAGGTTTTCTTATAGTGGGATGTATGTGCTATAGAAAGAGATGTAAAGTGATCTCCCAGGCCACATTGTGTGCCTGAAAACAGAAGAACAATGGCTTTTCCTAGAGAGAAATTCATGCTGAACTCTCAGCTCTCCCCAGTCCCTAGCCCCAATAAGATCATTTAAGAGCAAATGCCTGAGAAATGAGAAATGGGCTGTGGAACACTAGGCTGCATCCTGGAGTCTGCCCCTACTTAGATTTAAGGACAGGAAGAAGGGGACTGCTTCTGGGCTCAGAGCAAATCAGGAGGCACTGGCTCTTCTTGGGGGTCTTGAGCAAGGGTAGCAGGGGCGGCGGTAAGCGGGGAAGCCCACAGCTGAGCTAGACAGCCAGGGTTCAGCAGTGGTGTCATGGCAACCCTGACAGCAGCAGAGATGTGGCCCTCAGGTGGCCCTCAGGTGGACTTCCTGACCACAGCAGCCAGTCTGATGTTCTGGGACAGGGCAGCAACCCTGGAGGTCCCCAAGAACATCTTGGGAGAAAAGGGACTTCCCCAAATCCCTTACCCCAACAGGGCTAGTCATGCTTGTTGACTATTAATACAGGAGTGTGGGTTGTACCAAGCTGCTGCTGGTGATCAACTTCAAGCAGGCAATGCAGAACTGGGTCCTACCTCTCTCTTCTTCTCCCATTTCCTAAAGGTCACCAATTGAAAACCATAAATTCTTTTTTTTTTTTTACAGAAATAATGTATTCATTAAGAGGGTATTCCTCAAGATATGACAATCCTAGAATTAAAGGGTTTCATAACATAATTTTTTGAAAGCCATACATTCTAATCCAAATCCCCGATATTATACCTAAAGGAAAGAGTGTCCATAGGGTGAGAAATTGTTCAAGAACATATGCCCAGTCAAAGACAACACCAGAAACTGTGCCCAGGAACCCAGTGCTCACTCAGCTCAGCTCAGGGCTCTCGATTCGAGAGCAGCAAGGCTTCACCAAATGCCCAGAGCGTCCGCCCTGCGCTCGCGCTGAACGGAATGCTCAGCTGCGCCTAGTAGGTGCTTGTTTCCCCGTCCCAAGAAGTTTCGGTCAGGTCGGGGACCCTGACTTCAACCTCATGCCATGGGTAGCACTGAAATTAACCTTACTTTAGATGTGTACCACTTACATTCATGAAAGAATAATGTAACATTGGTGTTATTACCATTGGCCCAGCTCAAGAAACTTTTAGCCACCCTCCTCCACCCAAATAGGGTTGCCAGATAAAATACATGCATTATTGCATGGGGCATACTTGTACAAAAAAAAATGCACTATTATCCAAAATTCAAAGTTACTAGTCATCCTGCATTTTTTTTCCTTTCTGTCTGACAACTCCACTCCCAATTTCAGGCAACTTCCTCTACCACTGGGCTTTTCTTGAGCCCAGCAGTATAGCAGGGCAGAGGATGCAGAGCGGAGCTACACAGGGTGATCAGTGAGGCTGAGCAAATCTTGGAGCACGATGGATGTCACTCTGGTCAGGAGCAGTGACAGTCAAGATGCCAAATGTGGATGGAGGGAAGGCTTCATCGGATACCTACAGGAAGTTCCACTAGTGTAGTACCTGGGCTCATCTCAAATGCCATGACTCAGTTCCCACTTGGGGTTTGAACAGTACTCCTTTTGCCAGCTCTGCTCTCACATCTCTACCTATATACCTTCTCACCCTTTAGTAATTTCCCAGGCTCGGCCCCAGCTCCTGGGGCCACCCTGAGATTTCTTCCTTCTTCTCCTTTGCCCCCCAGCATCCTGTATAGCCCTAATGGAATCCTTTCCACAGAGACACTTTCTTTCCTCTGCCTTCTCCTCAAACTCTCTTCTCTTGTTCCATCAGATAAACATGGTGCCCATCAGACCAAGAACTCAGCCTCCCTTTCCTGAGAAGCAAGAAGGACAGAACCCCCACATCCTCGCAGGGAGTTGGGGAAACATCTGAATAACAAGAAAAGGGAAAAAACACAATGCATGTAACTTCATTATTAGATTAGATATAGGATAGGCAAGTAGGTAGGCCACTCTATTCTACAAAGTCAATCCAGGACTCAAATCTCTTCTCCTCTTCCATTATTCCACAGGTATGTGCTACTCTATATTTTAGCCAGTTAGAAAGGAAGAATAGAGACAAGGGAGGGCAGGCAATCTCTCATAAGGGATGATTGTGGACTTCTATTCGCACTCCATCACCAACCACACCCACCTGCAAGGGAGACTGAAATAATATACTCTAGTTGGGTATTCATTACTTTCTACAAGGGGGCAGGACTATCTTATTAAAAGTCAGAAGGGCACAATTATTGTTCTCTGCCACAAGTCCCCATATTAGAACAGTCTGAAAAATTCAAATCCCACTATGGTACACTAGCAACACGAAAACATACATGATGCATTTCAAAGGTGAATGATGCAAATCAAACTTTTATAAGGACTCCAAGTATAGAAGGTATGTTGTGAGGTTTATGGTGCAGATTATACTTCACCCGAGCCACAGAAAGCCAACAAATGGCTGGCCTGTGTAGACAGAGAAGCTGCACTTTCATTTCACTGGAAGGTGACTTTTAACCAGTCACCAGTGTTACTGGGGCTACCCACTGGGCTAAACTCAGCCTAGTCCTCATACAGCTGAAGCTCATTCATAGCTCAAGTTACTTTGCAAACAATGTACTGAACCTCAGGCCTCTCTTCTTTCTGGCTGTACAGGTGTGTGCTAATAGAAGTTAAGCAACTAAAACATCATAAGGAGATAAGAATTAAGTTCAATTTCCTCTTGTAGCACTCCTCCTAAACAGTCATTTCCTGATGGATCTCAAGACACTGTTAATCATCCCCACCCCGTTAACTCTATTTGCTTTCATTATATGTTCCTTATCCGGTTAAGCACGGACAAAACATTGGATCTGCTTGCCATGAATTTCTCTTCTTATTTTAATACCTACTTCCTTCACCTAGTTTTCCTGGCTTACCTTTCATCTCTTACCTAATCCTTCAGCCTCCTCAGGATCTGGAATACAGTGGACTCAAAGAAGCTGCGACAATGCCCTCTCTTGACATCAGCGCACTCCCACCTCCACACTCAGCTTGATCCTACCCTCCACTGGTTCCCAGCAGCAGCCTGATGTCAGGGTTAAAAACATAAGAACTACAGGAAGCTATTTTACAGCCAGAAACTCCCTCAGCCCCTCCTCCAATGCTTTCTGTAACAACAGTTTGAAGCAGGTGTAAAAAGTCATCTTCTTTCTGCAGCACAAGGTCAAAAGGACAAGAATCAAGGGCTGGTGCGCTCCTAATAATTCTCTTTGTCCGCGCTCCCTTGCTGCCAGGGCATGAGAGTCCAGGGAGAAACTAGCTTCAGAATTATAGCATGAACACCTTGGCCTTCTCTAAAATGAATGCTTCAGAAATGCCCAGCAGACAGATCATTAAAACCTCCTTAGCCACTGTTACAGGAAGGCCTCTGAGGGCCACCAATCTTGCCACAGAGGTATAGTCTTGATCCAGTCAGTGTTTTCACAGTGTGCTGAAAGATTTAGCAAGGTGGTTCTTCCAGCCTCCCCACCTCACAAAGTACCTGTTGGGGGTGGGCTGATTTTGAATAGTGCATGTCTCCTCCCTGAACCTCAGTTTCCTCACCTGTAAAAACAAAGGGATCGGACCAAAGCCTACAAATCTGAGTTGCAAAGAGATGGTTTCACAGTCCCTTCTCCCTCTGGCCACTCCAAAGAGCCTGATTCCACATACCTGGCATGGTTCAATATGGCACAGCCTGGGGTCTTGGGAAAATGGGCTAACAGTCCCCAAACTCAAATAGACTAATTAATGGTGACATAAAAGCCATTTAAGTTGAATATTTAATAGAAATAGATATCTCTTAGGTGTCTGTTCAGCTTGCCAGAAACCCCTTTTTCCTCTTTTTAATCCTCACCCTAGGATATGTTTTAAGTGATTTTTGAGGGTGGGGGGACAGAGAGAGAAATATCAATTGGTTGCCTCCCATATGTTCTCCAACCAGGGACTGAACCTACAACCTGCATGTGTACCTTGACTGGGAATTAAAGCCGCAACCTTTTGGTGTAGAGGCCGACACTCCAACAAACTGAGCAAAAGCTCCATCCAGGGCAAAACCCCTTTTCTCCTGATAAGGTTTCCCCAAGCAAGTCACATGGGTGGGCTCCCAGCAGCAGTGCCAGCAACCCTAAGCCTTCTGATGGCTGGGCCAGCAATAGACACTCGACCCACGGAGAGCCAACCAGAGTCTGCCTCCCAGGGTTTCAGCATTGGGATTGTGAGGCTGCAAGTCAATTTCTACCAAGGACAAAAAGTGTGATGTATTTGTGAGTGGCCCTGAGTTAAGACAGAAAATGCACATTCATTCTTTCTAGTCTTTGAACTTTAAAATCTGAGCTGTCCATTCTTATGGAGCTACAATTACCTAGGTGTTTTAGCAAACGAAGCTTTTGCCATCTCTCCTGGGATGTGATGATGTGATGGGATGTGATACACTGCGGGTGGAAAGAAGGCATCATGTAACCACCATTTGGTGCCAGAATAGCCTCTGCTGATTTGCCGGGCTTGAAGGCTTAAGTGTACAGACCAGCTTGGCAGGCTTAAAGATGGCATTGAAGGTAACTTCCTGAATTGGTGATTCAGCGCAAGGAAGCCCATACCATTTCATGTGTTCGCCTGGTACAAGCCTTGGTGGCATTTGAATAACAGGATCCTGGCTCTTAGAGCAAATTAGAAACCCAATGAGATTCTTCTCTCAAGCATTGTCATGGACTTTGGAGGCCAGAAGAGGCAGGCCTGGCCAGTGAAGAGGCTGGAAGGTCTGTGTAACAGTCCCTCGGGCTATAGGGCTGCCAGGGTCGGCCAGGCAGCTAAAGGGCATGTTGTTCTGCTGGTAGAGAAAGGGTGTCCAGGTTTGCCCTTTATTAGCTGGAGTTGTTTTCTATTACTGTCAACCTAAGGGCCCCAATTCACAGAGCAGGCTTTCTACAGTTAAGATCTGATCCGAAGGCTCCTTGAGAGTCCATGAGAACAGGTCTGAGAGAGGGCGCTGTCTTGTGGCCTGTGAGTCTCTGTTGCTGAGACAATGCCCGACATTTGCACAACAACCTGCCCCAGCTTCCCTTTCCTGTGCTTCAAACAACCTTCTCAGATCTTCCTATTATGCTAATATTGCAAAGACTTGTCTCCCCAAACAGAGAGAGCTAGGTGTTAGGCTTACCCATACCTGGTGCAAGGAGCTGGAGAGACAGCCTGCTGGGTGGAATGGCTAAAAGGAGACCAGGACTCCTAATCTGGAGAGCCAGTCCCCTGCTGTGCTGTGTGCCCTTGGGCAAGTCCCTGACCTCACTGGTGTCACTCAACCCCTCTGCAAAAAGAAGAGGGAGTGTCAGGTGGTCTTGAAGATCCAGACTACCGGAGGATGTGGTTTCCCTCACCTCCTTCTTAAGCAGTACTTCTTGTCTCATGGCCAGTTCCTGCGAGGATTATTCCCTGGAAAGGTATCTGAAGCCTTTCCCAGATGCTACCTGCCTGAAGGAAGCAAGCTCTGATTGGAATTCACCCCACATTTCTTTCCTCTATCAGCAGAATCACTCGTTTGAATTGATGGGTCTAGGACTACCAGTCAGGCTGCTCTGGCAACAGACAGTTTAGTTTATTGGAAATGAACAGCAGGCTTTCAATTTACGTCAGTCTGGGCTCTTGGATTTGCATGATTGCACATTCAGAGACAGACACCTGCACTTGAGCATCCCTGGCTGCCCTCTCGCTCTGCTGAGCCAGCCCCAGCTGCTACAAGCTGCCTGTTTAAACAAGGCTTGCAGTGAGCTGAGACTGGCCTGGGAGGCTCAAGGGCGTGGCCATGGTTGAGGTTGCTCACGGAGAAGCTCCAGTGGCCAGGCCAGCGAAGCTACCCTCTGGGACTGCTGTAAAGGGTGTGAGACCCTGAGAAGACTCCTCCCTCATGGGTTGGGACATGCTAAGCTTGTTCTTCATTCTCACCCAACTTCCAAGGTGGATCCTGGAAATACTTTGCCTCTGTACTAAGAAGACCTTCCCAAGACCCTGGCTTCCCTCAGAAGAGGGATTCAAACACAGAAGCTTCCCCATGAAGATTTCAAAGAAGCATACAATCCACAATTAATTGCAGGGTTTAAATCCCAGCATTGCATTAACAAGCTGTGTAACCCCAGGCTCTCTGAGCCTTGGTTGCTCAGGTATAGATGGAAATAACAATATCACCTACCTCATTGGGTTGTTGTAAGAATTAAATATACATGTTAAGTATTTGGAACAGGGCCTGGCACATGGCAAATGCTCAATAAATCTTAGCTGTTCTTATTGGCATTAATTTGGTCAAAGGAGGAAGGATGCAAAAGGCAGCTAGAAGAAGATGATTTAAATTCATCGTTCATCATTAAAAAGCAATACTCCTATTGAAGTATCACAATGTTCCTTGTCATTTAGATAAAATTACTTAACTGTGACACTGGGAATTATAAAATGTAATCTCTTCTGAGATTTTATGTTTTTAGGGGAGGGTGGGACAATGGAGGGCCTTGTTCTCCTTTCACCAGACCTGCCCCTCCCCATAGGGTAACACACCCTCAGCACTGAACAAGAAAACTGAAGAACTGAGACGTTAAATACCGTGTCCCTGGTGTCCAGCTCAAAAGCAGATCTGCCTGGATCAAAAGCCTTTGCTGTCTCCACCTCTCCACTCTGTCAAACACTGTGCCAGGCAGGCACTCAGAGGAGACACAGGTGTAGGATGTGGCCCCACTCCCAGGGGCGACTGATGGTGCACACAGGGCTGGAATACAGTTGAGAAAGAGATCCCAGCAATCAAAAAAGAAAAGGAAAATTAGAAAATCAAAACAAGAGATCTAATATATAACAAGTAAGAGTTCTAGAAAAAGAGAGAATGGAAGAGAGGAGATCAAATAAAGATAGAAAGGTTTTCTAAAACTAAAAGGCGAGCTTCCTGATTGAAAATCTGTTAAGGATACAGAACAATGGTGGGTGGGGCGGTGGGAGATGGCAGGGATGCGGGTAGGAAAAACCATGAATTTTCCTACCACTGGGGATAAAGAGGAGATTCTAAAGGCTTCCAAAAACAGAAAAGTAAGATACATACAAAACATTGAACTCGGGATGGTACTGGAGTTTCAACAGCAACACTGAAAACAAGAAAAAAAAATA
The DNA here is from genome assembly GCA_004024845.1 of Tonatia bakeri. NCBI lineage: Eukaryota > Metazoa > Chordata > Mammalia > Chiroptera > Phyllostomidae > Tonatia > Tonatia bakeri. The sequence continues at coordinate 93,250 of PVIA01005177.1, forward strand.
GAGCAACACTTCTAAGGCTCTGAGTGAAAACCATTTCCCACCTAGATTTCAAAATCAAGCCTGCATCAATCAGGCGTAAGCGAAACAGTTACTTCAAACACCCGTTTCCCACGCACCGTTTCCAAAGAGGCCATTGGAGGACGTGCTCCATCGACATGAAGGTGTGGCCACAGCGGCCTTTCCCGCCCTCCCCTGTTCAGATGTGATGATTGTTTAAGAGTAACTTGAGCGGGCCGAGGGACGCCCAGATTAAATATTATCACTGGCTGTGTCCCTGAAAGTGTTTCTAAATGAGATTAGCATTTGAATTGGTGGACTCGGTGAAGAACCTGGCCCTCCCCAGCACGGTGAGCATCATCCAGTCTGGGACAACCTGAGAACAAAAAGGCAGAGGAGAAGGCACTCGGTGGGAATTCTCAGCCTCCATAATCATTCGAGCCAGCTCCCATAATAAATTTCTTCCAACAGAGAGAGAGAAATCAGTATCTATCTATCTATCTATCTATCTATCTATCTATCTATCTATCTTATCTATCTATTCGAAGAGATTTATTTTGAAGACTACACACAGGGTCCAGCACAAATAATGCCCCTGTTTTTTACATTACAAAATCCTTTATTACAAAATTATAATTCTGTAACATAACAATATCACACTCAAGCACACCATATGACATTTTAAGTGAAATGTTCAAATTAAACCTATAAATCATTACACCCATATTATTACTCTACCAACCACACTCAAGTAGGCCTTACTTCTGCCAGACCCTGTAGATTATATATATAATATATATATATGTATGTGTGTGTGTGTGTGTGTGTTAGATTTCCCTGGAGAACCCTAATACACCAAATTTAGCAACATACATTTGTTGCTTAATATCAGCCAAGGTGGAAATGACACAGAAAACACAACACTACAAACCAGGGCTTCCTCCCTCCTCAACACCCTACCCTCGCCTTAGTTGGTTAAACATTTATTAGCACACAACAAGAAGAAACCAAGAAAGAGAAAGACAGGGAATCCTGGAAATAAGAATCCCACATAGGAGAAAAGCAAAGTGAATTCTAAAGATAATGATAAAGAGAAATCGCAGGACAGCTGAGGTGAAAGCAAATAGAAGGTTCTAGAAAAACATCTTCTGAAAAGAGGACTAGGAACGCTGATAAATTATCTGATAGCTTCAACCATGTTGAGGAATATTTTTAAACTCTAGTAGAAACTTTAGGGATATAATAGTAGTAAGTGCAAATGAAAATACAAAAACAAATGAATAATTATTAACTACAGGGAAAATAAAATGTTTCATGAAAAACGAATTATAACTCTAGTACACTATTTGGCTCAGCTTTGGCTTAGCTGTAAACACTGTCTATATAGTCATAGTAAATAGATGTAAATACCAATGTTGATCTAATTAAAACTGCTATATAACTCTACCAATAGAATATAAGGAGGGGAATTGGCTAAGACAGCAGATTATTCTCTAAATCTGTAGAAAGAAAACAATCAGTAAAATTCAATATGGAAAAAAATGCCGTATAAGCATATTATGGAGAAACAAGGAGACAACTGGAAAAAAAAAAAAACAAGTACAAAAAATATAACTGACTACCTCTGAGGAATGATAGGTAATGAAGCTTGGCAAGGGTCACACAGGCAACTGTCATTTCTAGCCTAATCCTCACAGTGCTGTCTTACTCCTTAACTGTGCCCCTGCTCGCAATACCTTAAACAGACAAGGAGAGGAGGCAGCAGGGCATAGTTAGAATTATCTCAGCCTCGGCGCCTGGAGCTCCGGAGATGACTAGCAAGACGAAGTGAGCTGGGAGAAGGCGGAGAGCCCTGTACTTCCCTCTGTTATAGATCTGAGAAAGGAAGAGACAGGAACAATTAAACAGGAAAGAAGAAATGAAAAGGGCAGACACAATAACCTATCTTGGAGTCAGCTGGGATTTTCTAAAATTGAGTCAGCTTCTCTCTAAACTGTTCCCAAACAAAGCTGCTAGCTGTAAAGCCCAGAGTTCAATAGATAAAAAAATATTATTGACAATAATGTAAAACACATGTTACAAACTGTTCATCCATAAGGGATGGCTTAAATAAAAATAGTATATCCATGTATGGAATACTAGGCAGACATTTGAAAGGATGCTTAGAAAGCTACTAAATGACATGGAAAGGTATTTACAGCCTATTCAATTTAAAGGGAGTAAGTTGGCGGGGGCAGGAGGGGGACAGTGCAGCACAGCATATACAGTATGCCTCTTTGGCTAAAATTACATATGCAAAAAATAAAAACTCTAACTCTCTCTCTTTCTCTCTCTCTTTCTCCCCTCTTCCTTTATCTCTCAAATCAATAAACATATTTTTTAAGTTTTTTTTTTAATTAAAAATAACCTGGCTGGTGTGGCTCAGTGAATTGAGTGCTAGCCTGAGAACCAAAGGGTTGCTGGTTCAATTCCCTGTCAGGGCACATGCCTGGGTTACGGACCAGGTCCCCAGTGTGGGGCCGTTTGAGAGGCAACCACACATTGATGTTTCTCTCCCTCTCTTTCTCCCACCCTTCCCCTTTCTCTAAAAATAAATAAATAATTTTTTTAAAAAATTAAAATAAATGCACAATTACAATGATTTCAAGACATGACTTAATAATTTTAAAAACCTTAAATTAATTTTATTTTTATCAGATTGAATATATATTTAGGAGCTACTGCAAACTTTCATCAGCCTTTAGCCTAGCTTAGCAAGAAAGGAAACTTTTAAATCATTTTGAGTAATGCACACGTGCAGGATGCATTTGAATCTCCAAAAGAGAACGAAGTTATCAGAAGCCGAACCGAGTGTGAGTCAGTTGCTGCAAACCACGTGACCTGCGGAACAGCGCATGATTTCTATTGGTGGTAGTCATGGGTCTGCTGATGTTATTGCGGTTTGTTGTTGCTTACATTTAGAATTAAAGGACATGCCAGTTTTCCATTAGAAACACTCAGAACTCTAAACATGGACTCCTTGTGGGGTCCATGGACCCGTTTAAGTCAGGTTCAACAAGTCCAGAGGAAACTTCATGCAACTCAGATTTACATTGTCATCTTGTTCTTCACATTCTTTTAAAAACACGGCTGCATGGTTCCTTACCTGTTTGTAGTTTAAAACTTGGAATGGGCCACACTTGTGGTCCAAGCAGTTACCTAAGGGTCTACAATACAAAACACAACACACACTCGCCTTTGGGTTTCAGCAGGATCTAGCGAATGCCATTAGATCTGACCTAATTTCTAAACAATACAAAGCATCATTGCTTGAAAAAATGTATTTTCACCCATAGGCCAATTTTTTTCAGAATCATAAACTCAAAGCAACCTTGACCATAGGGCGATGCGCTGTCGGACCCGGCGCCAGCTGCAGAACAGTGTAGGCTCCTCAGTACACATTCCCTTTCATTCTCTAATGGGTCTTAATGAACGTCCTGCCCCCCCCATCCCCCCCGCCACCAGGAAAAACCACTACATGAGAAAACTTCATTCTCTCCTGGAAAACCAGAAGCTAATAACAACGCTCTCTATCATGGAGGCAAAGGTAGAAAACATTCACGGTGTTGATTCTTCTCCCAGACTTCATACAGCACGAGAACATATTACGCTAACCGAACGTTAAATTTCTACTTTTTGAAAGACGTAGGCAACTCTGCAGAGCACACAGAGCCAGCTCATTCTCATTTTTTCATTGCATTCCCCAAGCTCCTGCCCTTTCAAACACATATGTAAATGAGGGGCCCAAAGAGCTATTAATGCAAATTCTTTAAATAAGGATCCTGAAAACCAAAATGCTCTTGGTGGTTTCAGAAAATATCTTGAAGGAGAATGCTGTGTCCATAGTGAGCCGTCGCAGCATGACCCTGGGAAAATCAACTTGTGTGGAGGGAAACACAAAGAGTGTCGGCCTAAGCAAGACACCTCAGTCAGTCTCAGAGCACAAAACCCCGCAGCCACCCCCTTGGGGAGGAAGATTTTAAAAGGGAATTCAGGAGAGGAGCTGATGCTTTTTCATGGACTTGAGGGTTATTCCTTAACAAGAAAATGTCTCTAAATATCATGTTTAATAATTCATTAATAAATGTATCAACCTGGCCAAGTGGTTCAGATGTTTGGGGCATAGCCCCATACACCAAAATGTTGCAGGTTCAATTCCCAATCAGGGCACTTACCTAGGTTGCGGGTTCAATCCCCAGTCAGGGTGTGTGCGGGAAGCAACAGATGGATGTTGCTCTATCACATGCCTCCCCACCACCCCGCACTCTAAAATCAATAAAAAAAACATGTCCTTGGGTAAGGATAAAAACATTTTTTAAATAAATAAATGTGTAACAGTGTATTTGTTGAGGGATGAAATCCCACCACCCATCGCTGGAACAAGAGAACACTACTGACATTACTAGAAGGGCCTGAAACCCAAACTCCACTGGCTTCACCCAACAGGGCCCCCACCCAAGGCTCTCCCTTGCTGCCCCCAGGAGGTACTTGCTGTAGGAAGCCAGCTATGGGACTTGGCTGTCTGAGCTGCTGGGTGCGTAGAGTTTTTCCTGCTGGGTAGAGGGACTAGAATTTGTCACAACGTGTGATCTGTTGAGATTTTGCTTCTCCTTCAAAACACAATGCATTTTCTCATCAGCATATTCTTAGATTAAGAAATGGATCATCTATAACCAAGACCCTGGGAATCTAAGAGAAGAGCCTGTGAAGCACTCAGGCTTCAGTTACTTAACTTCTCATTGCCTCTGGTTTCCCATGAGTGAAAGGAGGATAATAGTGCCTGTCTCATGGGTATCAAGAGAACTGAGTAACTACCAACCCAGGGCCAAGTCTGTGAAGGGCAGGCAGTTCAGCAGGTATTCAGTGTATGGGAGGAGCCAATGGATTTTATTATGTCTTTTAACCCAGACTGAAACACCAGAAAACACACATCTTTATGGAAAAGTATTGATTTTGTGAACATGTATTGATTGGTATGGAAAGTAAAGCACCTTGTCCTTTAGGAACAATTAGTCATTGTTCCAAAAACCTGCATGGCTACACTTTTTTGAAGTTGTGGAAAAGGAGTTCAAATGCTACTGGAAATCCTGTCTCCAGCCAGACACCACAGGCAGCTGTCAGCCTGCAATCCCACCCTGCTGCATGGCAACAGGGCTTAAAGAACCCATCCCCACCAATACCTCAATTTTGCGGGTGAGACACTAGGATCAGAAGCATCTCTGTCCATGGTCACCCAGCAAAGTGCAATGCAGAGTTCGGTGCTCTAACTGCCACCCCAAGTTCATTGGCAGCTCCACAGGCTTCTCCCAGCCCTAAGACGACTTTGACTTGCCTCCCTCTCCTCTGAGTGCATTCCATCAGGGTTCCTGACAGTTGAAGAGGCAATTTAAACCTCTGAACTACCTTGGAATGTACAGCCTATTGAAGGTGTCTGAAGTCAGAAGGTAGAACTAGAAGCTAGGAGGTCAAAGGTTTCAGGGAGAAATTTTTCCCTAAGTACTGTCAGTACACATTTATTATTAAAGTCCCAGTGACTCTCCTTACCTCTCTCAGGAGGTTTCAGTTCTCCATTAATTTCAGTAAATGCAACCCTAGAATGGTCTAACAGCAAAACAGATCTCTACCCCTAACGGCAACTCTCAGAAGGCAAGGCACCAAGCACAGTTGGCCTCGAATACATGTGAGGCACAAGTTCACAAGCAGCCCAATCCACAACCCAATATCATTGCACACCTGCCAGCCTCTAAATCCACACACCAAAGTCCAAACAAGTGCTTAGGGGCTGCCACTTACATTCATATCTGCACACTGGTCTCAAGCACACAAACACACCCAGCATACTCTATACACACAAACACTGCATGCACACATTTGCGCCATGTTCAGCCCACACATGCGCACGCATGAACACCCTGTGTGTGCACACCTACGTATGTACACAGTAGCATGCACACAGACACACTCTTAATCAGTTCCCTACCTGATTGCTTATCCTCCAACTCTTGGCTCCGTGATCCTGAACTTCAACTCTCAGGCCTGCTTCTGGCCCTTTATATTTGGCATTTACTCTTGAGTCCTCTGGAACTTGAACATGAGTTGTCTCTAATGATCTTAGCTTGCCTTACTTTTCATGATATCTGCAACCCAGGTTTGAAACAACCATGTTCTAGCTCAAACCTCAAAAGAGTCCAGCTTCTGACACCTCTCATTTTGTCAGAAACCCAACCTAACCAACCCAATCAGTCCAGCATCTGAAGCCCCTCTTCTTCCATCCTCACAGTGCTCACAAAGTTCGAGGAGGGGTATGCATTTGACCAAGCAGGACAGTCTCACAGATCATCAGGGCACAAAACATGTCCCCTGGAGCCAGTTGCTCAGTTCAGTTGGCATGTAATTCTACATCTACAGAGTGGTTCTAAGTGATTTTTGTCACAGGATTGTAATCACTATTTCTGGTAAGAGTTCAGAGGTTAGGGATTTGCCTGCCCAGACACACGCACACACACGAAATTGACCCATCTTTGAATGTCTTGAATTGATTTCAGACACTGGGTTTTTTCCAGAAACCAGCCTAATATCCTAACTCTCCCTTGGCGTATTCCTGAGACAGTAGAACACCGGGCAGAAGAATTTCTCCCTGCCGCCTCAGCTGCCCACCAGAACTAATGTCCAGGGAGAGTATGGCTGCACTGGGCATGGCCCTAATGGCACACACCACCCATCCTTGCCTTGATCCTATCCCCATTTTGAACCATCAAGGTCTGGTTCAGGGTGTGGCACATAATTAAGGTCTCCAAGTACATAACCATCTAAAGTTTGGCCACATTACCCAGCTGGTATGGTCAGTTGGTTGGAGCATCACCCCATACACTGAAAGGTTGTAGGTTTAATTCCGGGCCAGGGCACATATCATGGTTGTGGATTTGGTCCCTGGCTGGGGCATGTGCAGGAAGCAACCAATCCATGTTTCTCTCACATCACTGTTTCTCTTTCTCTCCCTTTCTCTCTCTCTGTAATATAAATATATTCTTAAAAATGATAATAACTAAAAAATAAAGTTTAGCCATGTTTTCCTTTGTTGTTTTCATGGGGTTTTGTTCTATGAATCCAGACAAAGGGGAGGGCAGAGGCAAGGAAGTAATCTTGGACCCCCATGGAGTACGTTCATTCCTAATGATGACTCTGCTGCCCACTCTTAAACTCACTCCTAGAAGAAAACAGAGACTGGAGCCCAAGTTCTACCAAACAGCCGTGGGCATTTCACACGCACACAGGTGACTCATCCTCCCCCACATACTGTGCAGTCAGTTATCTTAATAGCCCATGACCTCATTTTAATTGAAACCCATCCATGTTGTAAAGAAAAAAATGGACTTGGGAAGAGTGGTTCCATCCTACTCCTTTTCCTTGTTCCTGCCTCTGATGAGGAAAAGGTGTCCATGCCTGTGAGTGGCAGTGAATCAGATGAGCGGTTATCACCAGGACAAAGGGATCACATCCCCAAGCTGCCTTGACCTCTAGTGGGACATGGGACCCCAGGAGAGACTCGGGACTGGGTACAAATGATGGATTAATACTTCACTGAATAATTAGAACCCATATTTTATTATCTGAACTCAGAACTGAGGACAATATTTTATTTTTATTGATTGTTGTACAGAATCATACATGCAGCTAAATATAGGGAGACATATAGGTGAATTTTAATTGCCCATCTGTGTTCTGCTTTATCACAAAAAGAATCTGAGGTGGCTAAAAGCTATATACAATTCAAAACTATGTTTCTGCTAGGATTATATCCTAAGAACCCTGAAACACCAACCCAAAAGAACCTATGTACCCCCATGTTCATAGCAGCACAATTTACAATAGCCAAGTGCTGAACAACCTACGTGCCCATCAGTAAATGAATGGATCCCAAAACTATGGTACATTTACACAGTGGAATTCTATGCAGCAGAAAGAAAGAAGGAGCTCCTACCCTTTGCGACAGCATGGATGCAACTGGAAAGCATTATGTTAAGCGAAATAAGCCAGGCAGTGAAAGATAAATACCATATGATCTCACCTTTAACAGGAACCTACACAACAAAACAAAGAAACAAGCAAAATATAACCAAAGACACTGAAATAGACAGCAGGCTGACCAGAGGGGAGAGGGGAGGGAATTTCAGGGGCAAAGGGGAAGGGTTTGCAGGAACAAGTATAAAGGACACATGGACAAAAACTGGGTGGGGGGTGGAAATGGGAGGGAGGTGGGGAGGGATAGGTGGGTGGGCTGGGATGGAAGTAAAAGACAAAAAACTGTACTTGAACAACAATTAAAATAAAATTTAAAAATAAATAAATAAAAATTAAAAGGAGCAACAAAACAACCCAAACGTTCACCAACTGATAAATGGATGAACAAAATTTGGTTTACTTATTACGACGACATATTATTCAGCCATTAGTAAGGAATGAAGTGCTGATACATGCTACAACATGGATGACCCTTGAAAGCATTGTACTAAGTGAAAAAAGTCAGGCATAAACAGCCACAAATTATATGGTTCCATATATAGGAAATGTCCAGAATAGGAAAACCCACAGCGGCAGAAGGCAGATTAGTGGCTGTCAGGGGCTGCGGGGAAGGGGCTTGGGGAGTGACTGTGTAGTGGATGAGGAATTTCTCTCAAGGGCATGAAAATGGGAATTAAATAGCGGTGCTGGCTGCAGGGTGTCATGAATGGACTGAAAGCTGCTGAGTCGCACACTTCAAAATGGGTAAAATGGTAAATTTTATTATGTTAGTTTTACCTCAAAAATATTTTTAAAAATAGTAAGGAAGCACAAAGGGAAAACAACAGGTAAGAGATGAACTTGAAGCCTGGGAGTCAGGGTAGCAATTGTCACACGAGGGCAAACCATAGTTGCTAGGGGTGGGCCACCCGTTTAGCCATGATTCCCAGAAAAGAGAGCAGACCAAGGAAACCGGCCCATCAGTTAGGAGACCTTCGCATTCCACAGGATAAGAGCAAACCGGTTGGCAGGGAGACGCACAGGTCCCCCAGCACTGGGACAGAAGCGCTCGGCTGCAGGGCTCCCCAGAGGGAAGGCCCAGTGCTGCGGCGGCCGGGTCCTCTCCAACAGCCCCGCAGCACTGACAAAAACAAGCTCGCGTGCAGTTTCCATCACGTCTGTCAGCACGCGCTGAAGGCACACGCCAAACACACCCGTCACTGAACATCCACACATTGCAGCTTTGGCTCTTTGGACTCTCTTTAAGGGCAATGTTTCTCGAAGGATCTTTTTATCTTTACCTTCTCTGTATTTTTTAATATATTTCTATATTGTGTGGACCTTTAAGCCACTTTGAATCTTACATGAGTAGCACTTGGAGTGTTTATTAAAATGCAGACTCCATACCCATGGAGATGTAAAGTACAGGACAAGAAATGGAGTAACCAAAGAACTCATACACATGACCCCCAGACAGGAACAACAGTGGGGGGATTGCCTGAGGGAGTTGGGGGGTAGGGAAGGGGGGAGAATCAGGACAACTGTAATAGCATAAATAATAAAATATAATTTAAAAAAAGAATCAACCAATGAATGCATAAATAAGTGGGAAAATAAAATAAAATCCAGATTCCAGCACCTTATGCTAAGGTAATGCAGATTCAAAGTCTTTGAGGAGAGGGTCCATGATTATGCAGTTTAATAAACTCTCCAAATGACTTTCATGGACAGAAAAGTTTGAGAGCCCTCCACTTCACTTCTTGGGGACCCTGAAGAAAGCCACACTACACAGGCCGCCAGAGGAGCCACAGTGAGTCTCCCTCCTCTTAACCTTCCAGTCATCCACTGTCTCCAGCTCCTGTGTAGTCACAGGTTCACTTGAGTGAAAAGCAGTCAGGTGGTGTCTGCCAATGTCACCTCTCATCCCCTTCCAGAGCCTCCTGCTTTGGGCCAGACACCCAGGAGTTTCCAGCAGGTCTGCCCTCAGAGGTGGGAGGATGTTGATGAGCTCATTCACACCTTAGAGATGAGTTCACAGGAAAAGCTCACCACATAATTGAGCAAAAGAAGCCTTGTCTCCTTACTGCCAGTCTAGGCCCTTCTACTCACAGGAGCAGCTGATGCTTAATGTGAGATTCAACCTCTGTCTCCCTCTCTCCAGCTCTGAGCTAAACCTGCTAGATCCATGTTCTCGACTCTGTGCTGGACAGCTCCAACCAGAGTTCCCCAGGCCACCTCAAACCCTAGTGACCTCAAAAGAGCCTATATCCCTTATCTCTAAGGGCAAAATGGATTAAGTCTCCAGACTCTGCATTCCTTCTCTTCTTTCATGTGTTCTGTCACAGTGCTTCTTGAATGCCAAGAGGTAAGCCTTATATAAACACAATCATGTATACTGTACATGGTGGGTTTAAGGGATCTATTAAGGGTAATTTTTACTCAGTTGATTTTTGCTACCACTGAGCCTCAGAAACTAACACACAGGTGATGTGACTACTCTGTACATGTTTCTGTTTATAGCACTTACTACTTGTGACTTTCCTCCCCTCTTGGCTAAATTCTGAATCCAAGACAAGGGCCTTTTTTTTCCCCCTCTTCTTTGCCCATTTTCCTATTGGGCATGTCTTTTTTCTTATTGATTTATAGGTGCTCTTTACATATTATGATACTGACCTATTTATTTGCCTATATAGTACTATTTTCTCCTACTTTGCTGATTAATTTTAATGTTGTTTCTACCATCTTTCATTATGCTGGAGTTTTTGTCATTTTTGTGGTTAGTGCCATCAAATCTGTCCATCCTTTCATTCTCATATCTCCATCTTCTAGAACAGTGCCTGGCACATCGATAATTCACAGTAGATGCCTACAGATTAAACACATCTGTGCTTATGGGAGACTTATAAACATCATTGGGAAAATTCTCATGTTTGGAGGTAAAAATTTGGTGGAGGAGTAATACCTTGCTAGTGCACGTAAGGATTGCTTTGAGATAGTTTTTCTTGTGGTATGTAGGCAGCTGTCTATCTTCTCTTTTCACACGGCCTCAGCCTCCAGGACAGGACAGACTAGAAAGATGCCCACTGTCCGGCACAATTAGGTCTGTTCTCTCTGAACCACTTGCCTGCGGCTGCCCCATCAACTGAAGACAACAAATGAGATGGCTTAGTGTTGTGAAAGTGGCCGAGTGCCCTCCCAGCCTCCCAGTGCCTTGGAAATGTAAAGAATTTTCAGTCGTACCACACAGACAACCCTTGCTGGTACCTAAGTCCTGATCGTACAAGCAGTATTTCTCTTCCCTCACCTCATCTGGCCAGTCCTGTCCCTTCAGCTGACAGAAGCTCCCTGAGGGAAATAAATCCACCAGGTTTACTGTTGCGCATTCATTTGGTATCACTTCAAATCCACTTGTTCGTGACAAAAATGAAGTTGTTTAAGAGTGAAGCTGTTTGGGAACAAAAGTGAAGGCGCGGCAGGCTGTCGTCATCTCACCTGCTGCTGCTGACAAGCAGTCGGCGGCCAGCTGCTGAGGGAACCTCTGGCGGCTTGTCAACAAAAAGCTTCCGAAGAGGTGACCATGGCAAACAGACATCTGAAGTCTAAATATTATACTATAAATACCAAGAGTTTGTGAGGACCATCCCAGAGTGCTGGGTCTGCGCAAGGTGACCCTTGCTGATCTAAACGGTTCTTCGAAGGCCTCCCTGGCATCAGCCCCCGCCCCGGTAAAGGAGACCTTCATGGACAGCGGTGAAAACGGGGCGGTAGCCCCGCGAAGGAGGCCGTCTTGCCTCCCAGCACTTGCACCGTAGTTTCCTAGCAATGAGCTCTAGCGATGAGGGGCTTTTTTTTTTTCTCTGACAGCTGGAAATCAGCTTGTAGTTGGTTAAGCCAGTTGGTGAAGACAGTTGTACACTTTGACTCAATTTGGACTTTATTGCTTTCATCTCCCCTTGCCTGAAACAGTAGTGTGATTAATCTGTTATTGGTTTGGAGCATGTTATTTCTTTGTTGGTTTACAAAGAGACATTATCTTTTATGCTGTTGCCTTGTGAAATTCCTGCGGTGAACTTTGTTAAATAAATTGCTGGCAAAAACAAACCCAGTCTCTGAACATAATTGGCCGCCCGAAACAAAACGCTCACACACCTGTAACATGCTCGTTTCCAAGAGCTGCTCCAGGAGGAGCACGGCGCCGAGAGTTATGCAGGCCACCTGCCTCTGCACTCACTAGCTACTCACAGAGAGACCTGATTTCTCTGTGCCTGTTTCTTTATCTGTAAAACCCTGTTTAAGAGCCTTACTGAGAAGATTAGTTGAATAAAAATATATAGTCCTTGACAGTCTTGGCAAAGAAACACTCAAACTTTCAAATATGCTGAATAGCATTTGTTGTCTTGAGTGTTACCTGAAGGGAAAGCTCTTGGCAGTGGTTCTGAAGGATTCTGTAAATTAAAGTCTTTAGTTCTAAGGAGACATATTGCTAACCGAACACATACCTACACCCACAGGACTAATTTGGCCATTGTCCTTCTTATTTGAAGAAGCTGTTATCATAGATCTTATTTCCTGTGATTGATTTCAGCCAAATTGGGGAAAAGAATGGTATAGCATTTACCCTAGGCTCTAACAGGACACTGGCCAGACCTAGGCCACCTGGAGGTGGGGGTGGGAGCTCCGGCTGTCAACAGGTGCTCTGCACCAGGGCGAGCTACCGTCCCTGATGCGCAGTCAGATGCTGGACCACCCCTGGTGCCCCAGGCGTCAGGCCCGGACAGGGTTCCTGCTAAACCTGGACGGCGTTTCAGCCAATCCAAACTCCTTCCACCTTTTCCCTGGGCTCCCTGCCCCCAAGGTTGTGGGTAGAGAACAATCCAGGCCAGAATTTACCAGAGCCTTTTTCTCCCCTGGGTCAGAAGAGGATTTTCTCTCAGCTTTTTCCATTTAAAAGCCAATATTCGCCTTAACTGGTGAAACCTCACTCCCCAGAGGAATAGAAAAGTAAGCCACCCAAATCCTATTCAGTAGGGTAAATATTGGAATAAGATAAACATCTGAGCTGCCTTAAAAAGACCATTGTGTTCAAGCAAACTGCCATTTCCTTACCTTGAGAAAGGCCTGCATTAAGAAAACCTGCAGGCCTGACAAAGGGGCCCAGCTGTTACCAAAGGAAGCCATTGTTATAGTCACCATCTATCAAGCCCCTACTACGCACCCAGTCCCAATCAAATGCTTTCCCCACTGATTCGCTCATCTTTTTAGCAATCCTGTGGGGTTGGTGTCTCTCTCCCTGTTTCCCTAGGGCCCTACTCTTGCCCACTTTTCACCAAGACCACGTGGCCACCTCCCTCCCATGGCCCAGTTGGATGGATGTGTGGGGTCACAGGAGTGGAAGGACTCCCTGGGTTCCATCCTCCTGAACTTGCACATTGCCCGAGGGAAGTATCTCCTAGCATCATTCTCTCCATCTTTGAACTTCCCAGTTTTCTGGGGTATAGGTCAACAGTAATACTAGTGGCTGTCGTTAGTTAGTAACTTACCACATGATTCTAAACACTGTGCATTCTATAACTTAATTTTGTATATTCAATACTATTCACATTTTAGAGGCATGGGAAATGCAGAAATTTTCCCAATCCACTGACTCAGAATCATGTTCTCAACCAAAATCTAATTCAGACAACAGATAGGAAGGGCAGAAAAGCAGCCTTGACCTCCTTAAGCCAAAGTCCGCATCCATGAAACTTCTGGCTGATATTTTCCCAAGGATCTTGCCTCTACAGGTGTTGATTAGGCTTCACTCCAGACTGAGGGGGAGCACTTTGAAAGGCTCAAGATGTTAAAAAAAAAAAAAAAAAAAAGCCAATTAATCTCAGGAAAATCACTAAAAATTCCAGAAGTTTCACCATGCGCAAAGAGCAAGAGAGACCCATCTGAGAGAGGCTGAGAAGGTCTCCTGGGTGTTCACAAGCCCTACACAGAGTACAGTCCCAAAGGGCCCCCTGGATGTGAGTTTTCCCTCGGAAAAGTAAACCAAAGACCAAACTAATGTTGGAGTGGGAGGTCACAGGTTGGTTTCACTCTCTGGGAGGTTGGAGTGGTGTGTTTTGTTTGTTCTACTTGTTTTTAAGTTTCTCCTGAAGCTTGTGTTTCTAGATGACTATCTCCTGAGCAGTCAAGCAAATGGAAAAACACATTAGGGCAAAAGCAAACATTTAGGTGGGCAGGGAAGTCGTTTCTCCAAATCCCCTAACTCACAGGGTTATACCACTTAGGGATTAAAACAAGCTGGCTTTTTAAAACTTTTATATTTTTTCCTGAGGAGATTCTTTCCAGAATTCCCATGCTCTGGAAAACAGGAGCAAACTCTGATGTCAGGATTTTCTCTTCTCCTTCCGCAATTGAAAACCCAGTTCCGAGGAGCAGTGCACCCTGTAACTGTCCACGGCCTCATCTGCTGCAGTAAATGACTCCTAGCAATTAGCCTCTTCTTTTCCATTAGACCACGCCCTTGCATTCCAGAAAGCTGGTATGGGAGCCAACCATACATATAATTTTAAAAATAATAATCTAGCTGGGCTGTAGCCAGTCATTGTCCTAGGAGATTAATTACTCTTTTTTCTCTTATATCCATACAGCCCGTATAGATCTAAAATTATAGAAAGTTCCGGCTGAAAGGCCCCTTAGGGATCATCTAGTCCAGCGTTTTTCAAACTGAAATATTAGGGGGTCAGGAAGTCAATATAAAGGATTATAATCTGCTTTTTTAAAAAAAACATAGAAAGCAAAGAACTTCATGTAATAAGAGAAAATACTGTTTTATAAAATTTGTGTTTCAGGTATGTATGTAGTTCTGAGGGTCACAATGTACAATTGTGGACCCTTCTAACTGTGGGCCCTGGTCTAAAAACTTTGACAGCTTTTGACTAACTCTCCGGTTTTACAGATGGAAAAAGTGAGATTCCAAGAGGGACAATGATTTACTCAGGGTTCTGCTGCAGGCCAGGGCCTTTCTCTACCTGCTGCTTAACATGCGGACTCCCCCGGGCTCCCTCCCACACACTGGGTCCTGCCTGGTGTGCGTTCAGTTCAGACAGCAGACTCCCTTGATGGTCTATGACACTGTCTTTTTGTCACCCCACAGCATTGAGCACAGTGCGGAGCTCCTGACAGATACCAGATATACGTTTGGTGAATCACTGAGGTGGGCAGAAGAGGGCTCGGGCAGAAGACTGGGAAGGAAAATGCTCGGGAAAGGAGAAGAGCTCCAGGGCCTCCAGGTTTGTGAGCTCCTATGCACTAATGACAGTGATGACCATCTAGCTGCTGAGCTGGGAGGGTGCCATGCCTCATTCAGTCCTCACAAGAAGTGGGTGGTGCATGCTCATTCACATCATTGAGCTAGCTGGGATTCAACCCCCATCAGTCGGGCTCCAGACTCCACACCCTTCACCGCTCCACTCCTCCTACAAGAAATGGCGTAGAAAGTCTCACAGAGTGTTAGCTATTGCAACAATGATTAGGTGTTTCATTAATTTGTTGGAAGACGGAATGAGTGATTAAAGGAAGAGGGACCCCCTCCAGCTTCCTGAGAGCCTGGAGGCTGAAGCAGAAAACTGCTGGAGACAAACAGAGCAGGCCTAGTCTGGAGAAACAAGCTAGCAGAGGGTAAGCCTTCCTCAGAAGGGGGAGCAGATGCCCTGGAATGCAGATGGTCAGAGCCGTCCCCACCTTTCTTCCACCCTCCTCGTGCCACCTCTCGTGCCCACCATTGCGGACAGAACTGAAGGGAATTACCACAGCCTAGTCTAAGGGCCGGGAGTGTCGGCATGTAACCCCAGGGAGAAGTCTGATGGGCCTATTCCCTAAACCAACTCCTCGAGGGTTCTGTTTAAAAGAAATTAACATGAGATTGAGCAGTGGAAGAGAAAATTAACTCAGCTTTTCATCAGCTTGGAGCCCTGGGGTTGGTAAAGGCTGAGTGTCAAGTGAAAACATAAACTAAAAGAAAGGAGAAAAAGAAAAGCCTGTCTCTGGGACAGAGCCTTTTCTTTCTATTCTTCCCTGTCAAGAAGGCAAAGCTGGTTTGGTTATTCTTTTTTTACTCCCCCCAAGAAATTCTCAATATGATTGGCAAGAAGTCAGAAATAACAAGATGGAGTGGTGATGTAAATGGCTGTGGAAACAGTAGGCCCTTTGTGCTGACCTTTTCTAAGAGTCTCAAAGTAGGAAGAAAAGCAGGGGGTTTGGCTTTGATGCAAAGACCCTGCATGTAAAATTTACAGTATCCTTCCTATCGGAAATGCTTAAATACTTCCCCTACAGGTATTTACAATCTGTTTCAGCATTTGGCTGACTCCTGGCAATTTTCTGCTTTCATTCACATTAACTACTTAAAGGAAAACTCCAGGGCAGAACTTCAGTGGCACACTGAATTAAAACAAAAGATAAATCACCAAAGAAACACTAGAGGATCTGAAATGCAATCATCCTCTATGGTGGGGGGGATCACTATTTTTCACAAATACAAAACAATGGCAAGACATTGATGAGGACCTAGAAAGCTGAGAAAACTAGTTCGGGCAAAACCACGTTTGAAACCACAATGCCCCTCTCTTTACAATCTCCGAAGCTCTGCCATTTCCTTGTCCTGTCACGGGTCCCATTTAGGTTCCCTTTGAGGATCACAGTAGACACAACTCTTCGCTGTGTCTCACTTAGCCTCTCCACCTGCAGTTTAATTTGAACTGTGTTATGGCTTGTGCTCAATAGAAAGAGAAACACTATGTAGAACACTTACAACACCCAGTATCACCAGGCTCCTGGGCCCTTGTTGGAAGCAGTCTCAAGACTTCTGTTTTATCGTGTGAATTTTATACTCTGTACCAATATTATCCATGTATGTTTTCACATGAAAGTAATGTTTAACCTATCATGAAGTTAAATGGATCCACTAGGAAAGTATACTATTTATTCTGTTGCTGGGAGCATCCCCAGCTCACTAGCCTATATGCCCCATTAATAAGCCCAGCTCTGAATAAAGTCCATATCCATTAGATCGCTTTTGGCAGCAAGTAATAGTATATCTGATATTAAATATCCTAAACAGTGACAGGAATGTATGGCTGAACATAAAAAAAAAAAATCCAAAGAAAACAAGGTTGTTTAAAGCCTCAGAAATTTCATCAAGGGCCCAGGCTCGGCAGCTGTGCATTCTGCCAGCCTCAGTTCACGAGCTGGTCCTTCAGACTGCCCTCTCAAGGACACAAGGTGGATGTCACAGTTAAGCCTTCTATATGAACACAATTACTGAAGAAAATGGAGGCTTCCTCTCATGAGCCATGCTTTGTTAGGAATGCAGATCTTTCCTCAAAACCCCCAGAAATCTTCCTCAAACCCTGTTGACAATAATTGAACCATATGCCTGCCACAGAGTGAATGTTTGTCCCCACCCCCAAAATCCATAGGTTGAAATTATAAGCCCTAAGGAGATGGTACATGGAGGTGGAACCTTTGGGAGATGATCAGATCACACAGGCAGAACTCTTATGAATGGGATTGGTGCTCTTATAAAAGGGGCCCGAGTAAGCTCCATCACCCCTGCCACCTTGGGAAGACACCGTGAGAATGTGCTGTCTCTGAGGAAGCAGGTCCTTATCAGACACCAAATATGCCAGTGCCATGAATTTGGACTTCCCAGCCTGCAGAACAGTGAGAAATAAATGTCTGTTGTTTATAAGTCACTCAGCCTATGGTGTTCTGTTTTGGTACTCTGTTACTTAGTACCGAACAGACTGAGACAGTGCCCAAGCTTTAGGTGTAAGGAAGACTGCAAAATAAAAAGGAAAATCTGACATTTTCAGCTTCAGTCATAGAAGGTGAGTTCTTTCAGCAAGAAACAAGTAGATGGAATAGGACCTTGGAGCCCCTCACTGGGCAGGCAACCAGAAGGATTGGCCACACAGCCCTCAGTACCATTGGCTCAGTCCTCATGACTGAAGGGAGATAGACACAACCACCTTGAATAAACAAGGTTCTCAAGAAACCCAAGTAAGTAACTGTAGGGACAGTGGTTTCGTCTTTCAGTCCCTTCTGACCCTCTACTTCTGTCCCCCTATGCCCCTTCTCTGCTGAGTGCTATGGTTAAGAGCAGCTCCTGGAGCAACGAGGGTCCCCTCTTCTGCCACTGGACCAAAGCCTACCTTCACTGGTGCAGCCCTTGCTCCAAATCAGGGTCACACACTCAAAGGCCTCTAGGTGCATATTTCTGTATACACATAATATATTTCCCTACCACAGAAAAACAGCTGTTCAAGAATAAATAACAAATGACACTTAACCTCACTGTTGGGTGTAACAGGGAATGGTGGGGAGTATGGCAACCTGAAAAATCACATTTCCTTCCAGCAGGAATATGGACACAGCATTGCCAGGTCCGTATACTTTTCTACCAAAGCCAGAAGTCAGGATTACTTTTTTCATAAAAACATGTAAATATTGGCTCAGTTTAAAACAAACAAGTCAACACACAAGCTAAACACAATATGCGCATCTCTGTTCAAGGTCTGGCCTCCCATGCCCACACCAAAGCATTTGCCTCTTTCTCATGAACTTGCTAGGGCTCCACATCACCGCCTTTCTTAACAACTGACCCTCCCCACGACCCTCTTCTTCATTCTTGGATAACTGCAGTCCTCATTATTTCTGACCACCCAAGGATTCTCAAGACTTCAAAATTCCCATTGACAGCATATCAGACCTCTTGGCACCATAGTTCTTACCTCACAGCTTCATTTCACATTAGTGTTTCTGGGCTGCTTCTCTGCTGAACACCCAGCTAAGGCTTCTGCCTCCTGACAGCACCCCACTTTTCACCCTCATCAAGATCTCTCTGGACTCTACCTCTGCCTTCACCTTGTGCAGCTGTCAGCAGGAAATACAACAGGAACAGCCTATTCCCTGTCCTCCTGTAACCATCTGCTGGGTCTGAAGGACAGGCTCCACTCCCAGACGTCCTCACCTGGTTCTGTGTTCACCAGTTCCTGTCCTGAGCTGGGACATTGTTGGACATCACTAAGCACCATGGGCTTGGTCCACTATTAATCCATTCTGTGTCACTCCTGTTGAGCCCATACTGCCTCTTACTCCTATTATCCCACAGCAACTCCTCCAAACATGGGCCGTCTCCTCAAGTCCCCAGGCTACCCACTGTCAGCAAGCAATGAGGAGGAAGATTACAGTGGTATTCAGTGGGTCATCTATTGAGAGCCTGCATGTTCCAGGCACTCTGCAGTATCTCGCTGAGTCGTCTCTTCAAATTAGGTGTCATCTCCACGTGCAGATGTGATAACTGCTGTGCCGTCGGAAATGCACAGACTGCCCAAGGCCAGGTGGCCAGCGTCCCCGACAAGAAGCACTTCTAGCTTTCTTGGCTCCAAAGCCCCATGTTTTACCCTCCAACCCACTGAACTGGTTCTGCCAGGGAGCTTCTCCCCTCCCTGGACTCTCTCTCAGCCCCCATGCTTTCTGCCCTCATCTGTGTTTCAGAGGAAGAGCAGTCCCTCGTTTCTGGGACTAACGGCTAAGTGTTAAACACTCTGCCTCCTCTGTCCCACCCTCCTGTCTTCTCATGGCATTCGATTCTTCAGTTTCCCCTTCTCTGCTCACCACTCCCTCAGTTTCACTCCTGGCTGCTCCCCTCTGTCACAGCCACGATGAAGCACCGTCCTGAAAAAGCCCTTCGCTATTTTCATAACCCTCTCTGCTATCATTCTCTGTATTTGTCATCAATCTAGCTAGTCCATGAACTAATTCAAGCTAAAGTGTTCATGGATGATATCCCTCTTAAAGATTACATTTGTTTTATTAATTGAAGCTTTTGGAAAGTTACTCACAGAAAGAACAACTTTAGGAGAAAAAAGTGGAGGGGCATGATTCTGACTTGAGGAATAAGGAACTAAGCAAGGTGAGCCTTGGCACCTTGTGTACTACAGGGTGAAAAGGAGCCCTGTGGGATGATGCCCAAAGGACTCAGCCCAGGCTCTCCACACAGACCCTGCTTTTTAGCTTAGGAAACTAGGCTCAGAGAGATTAAGAAACTTACCCAAAGTCACACACAGCTAGATCGTAATATAGTTGTGATTTAAATCTTCATCACCCGACTCCACAGTCTCTGATCTTTTCATAAAGCAAAACAATTTCATTAAGGATGCCAAAGTTGAACAATTATAATTATTAAAACAGACACGTAGGGCAGAGCATGAAGACCCACACCCACCTCTCCTGAGTCCAACATAGGAGTCCTAGCTACTGCTCTTCCCCAGCCACCCTCAGAAGACAGATGACCACCACTGAAGGGCACGGCTAGAGTTGGTGTTCTCTGGATTCCCACATGCTCCTTCCCATGCACACACCCATTTAGGTGGTACCTACTTCTTTAACTACCCAAAGCTGCAAAGATCCATGGGCAGGGGCCTAAGAGGACATGGTTAGCATGATTTAACCTGAGAGAAAATAGAAGTCTTCTGGGGTGTGCAGGCAATGTATGTCCATGTGAAGTGTTTGTTCTGAGGTAGTATTTGGACACATCTTAATTAACATGGGTGTAACTTCTTAAAATCCTTCCCACCAAAGGGCTGACAAGTGACCCTAATGTTCACTTAGCCCAGGTGATGGTTAAAATTTTGGGGCTAAGTCAAGAATACTCTGAGGGAGCTTTTGTTAATGGCTAGGTAGCAATTCAGTAGAATCTCTTTCCAAGAGTCTAAAATGTTCACAGTGCCATTACAAGTGTTTTTGTACTAAAAGCAGAGGAGATCCGACAAGCTGTTGGAACGTTTCTATTTCAGGTTCACACAGATACCACCCTCAGGTGAGTCCGAGGTGAGAAACCCAGGAAGCAATCACTGAAATAATTGCTGCTGCAAAGCCTGAGGCTATAAAAAAAAGGAGGAGAGGGAAAAAAAGAAAAGACTCAATTGTACGAGCACACTTTCAAGGCTGCCTGCTACCTGGTCTTCAGCTCAGCTTCACAGTCTTTGTATGGAGCTGATTTTTAAACAGGGCAGCTACCCTGGAGAAGGAATCACTGTCAGAAAAGTACAGCTTCCAGGGAAGGGTTATCAGCAGCTATTGTTTGGATGTTTCTTCATTTGTGTGTGTAGGGAGGAAACAGTCCTCTCCTTTATGGCACCAATTAATTAGGATATATTGGACACTTTCTCTGGACTGCAAAATGATTTGCCATTTATGAAATGTCCTCTCTTCAAACTGCAAATCCCAAGTTATGCATTTGAAGTTCATGACCCCTTTTTCCTCTTTATGGTCCCAGCTCTCCCTCTCCCACTATTCACTGAGCTGCCTGGCAGGAAAAACGCCTGTAAACTGAGCTGCAGAAGCACCACGCTTTCCAGTCCTCCTCCTCCCCAACAAATGTGGTCTAACAGAATAAAACCAAAGCCATCCACTCAACTACCACCCCCACTCACAGCCCAGCTCCTCTCCATTCCCTTATTAAGGAAACAATGAAGGAACACACCGGGATATGCTGGTGCGGACAGTGATCTCTAGCAGTAAATTACTTCCTCACTTAGTGACTTTTATGGGTCAGAGAAACCATATGGCCCCTGCAGCTGGCTCCAGGTCAACTCCAGCAAATTCAATGTCCGTATGTCTCACCCTGATCATGTTAAAAGACTGTGGGGTGCCCGGTTCTAAAGTTTTTCATCATCCCTATTTCCCAAATGCATGTAATTCACTCTCAGTGACCAAGCTGCCTTCCTTCCTCACTCTGTTGTCCCCCTTCTCAGCCTACTGACTCTTGTACTTGGTTTGCAATACCTGGTTCTCCCTCTGCCAGCATCTTTCCAGGACAGCCTGGTGGGAGATGTATTCCCCTGGGATTTATTGCCAACTGATGTACTTGTCCACATCTGTATCCTGCCTTTATTTTGGTGACAGTTACATAAGATATGTTGCCTCTAGCAAAAATTTACCAGATTAGACAGGGAGAGCCTGACCCGTTCCTGCTCAGTGTTGTGGGGACTTCGTGGGGCCCACCCCCTTGTGACACAGCACTGAGTAGGACATCACTTCCAAGACCACTGCCATTCAGAATGCTGCAAGGCTGTGCTTCTCAAACTAGTGACTCAGAGCCTCACTGGGCTGCAGGGACGGAGACGGAGGGTGGAAAGGGCGGGGGACACATGAAACCATAGAATAACCAGCCAATTCCTACTGGTGTGACAGGTGAGGAGAAGAGGGCTGGAAGTAATTTAACTGGTAGGAAAGTCAAACATCTTCATGCTAAAATAGGCTGAATTACTGTAGACCTAAGAAAAGAGAATGTCATAAGTTTAGACAAATTGATTTATTTGTAGGAGGCCACTTTGGGTCATTTCTCTCCCCCAGACTCCCACCCTAGAGATAATTTTTCCTTTTCT
Source organism: Tonatia bakeri (assembly GCA_004024845.1). NCBI lineage: Eukaryota > Metazoa > Chordata > Mammalia > Chiroptera > Phyllostomidae > Tonatia > Tonatia bakeri. Next base: position 115,728 of record PVIA01005177.1, read on the forward strand.
GTTCCCAGACATATCTTGGTAAAAAGTATGAGAACTGTAATAAGTGGGGATTCTGAGTGCTATTTACAAGTCATCCGAGTTACTCCTGCTTCCTCCGAAATGATTTTTCTCAAGGAATTTATCATTGTGTTTCTGTAAATGGAGTAATAGTAACAATTAAGTACCTGCTATATGCCTTCTAAAAGAAAGTATTATTATTCCATTTTACTGATGAGTAAACTGAAATTCAGAAATTAAGTGATTTGCCCAAAGTCTTTTAGTAACTGGAAGAAGCAGAGTATGAACCAGTTTTATCTGACCCCCAAAACTACTACTTGTTGCAGTAGAAAATAAAATAGCCAGATAATAAAGAAGAAGACTTAATATCCAAAAGGTCCAGTATTAAAAACTACAATCTACCATTTATTGGGCAGCGACCATGTGCCAGACATTAGTCTGAGCATTCTGTATATTTCATTTAGTCATAACAAACTTGGGAAGTAGGGGTCAGCATTATACTTATTTCTCAGATGAGAAAACTGGGGCAGAGTTGGATTTCATGAGAAAAGGAACCATGTCTGTCTTGTTCACTATTTTATTAGGTCATTATCATGGCACACAGTAGGCAACAGTTGAGTTAATTATTTGAATTTTATACTCACAAATTACCTAACTTAATATAATAAGGTCAACCATATTGTCTATCTTGTTTACAATGTGACCTCTGGCGTCCACCATAGTTTTTGCACATAGTATACAACTGGTTGGATAAATAAACTAAATATTATACTCACGATATTCAATTTACTATTAATGTTACAGAGCAAAAAGAGGGGGGCCCGGGACAATAATACTATTACTGAAAGAGACTCAGGTCCGTCTTGTCCGCCGCCTTAAAGGAAAGATATCTCTCAATGCCAGAGATTCGTGAAAAGGAAAGAAAACGTTTATTTAGTGCTATACAAACTTAAAGTAGTGACCTAATGTTTTTACCAAAATCCCAAAGTCCCTTAAAACACCCACAAACACACAGTCCTTTCTTCCCCCTTTTCCCTGGTTGGGGTACCGTAGGAAATAGAAGTCCAGTCTCAGGCAGTGTCTGGTTCTTCCCAGTAATCCGTACTCGGCTGGTAGGCCTCTCTCGGTTCTCGGCACCATCAGCTGTGTCGCCGGAATCTCTGGTAACGCTGGATGATGGTTCCCCCTACTACTGCTGCGGGGGTCCCCACTCTGGCAAAGCTGCGTGGTCCTCTCTCCCAGGGATGCAGGAACCCTCTGCTCTGTCAAAAGCCGCATGGATCTCCCCTCTATGGCTGCCGCGTCTTGGTTTAAATCCCCGCACCAATCTTCCTCTGCTTCCACTTCCGACTCCTCCCACACTCGGCCACACCTGCCCTCAATCTGCTGTCCTTTCCAGCTTTTCTGGTCACCATCGTGGGTCTGGGCAGGTGTGGCCCACGTCATGGAGCCAATCATCTCCAAGCTCTCACGCAGGCGCTGTAACTCGGGGGACCTGCCCCCCCACCCCGTTACATCTTGGTGGGGAAGTTACTTCCATCCCCCTGGCTCAGAGCATGGCCATAGCTATTTAACATATCTATGTAGCCAGTCAAAGGTTATAGATATGTTAAATGACCACACCCCAGAGGTTAGCTGCAGAGCTGTTGCTATGCAAAGCAGCTCTCAATGGGCCTGCTCCATTTGTCCCTTTCCCCCACCCACACCTGGGGGTGGGGGTAGGACATCCTAGTATTTTCTGAACACCTTGAGTTCTGGACCCCATTTTAAATCTCCATTTGGGGTCCCCCCCTTGGCCGCACCCTGTAATATTAATATATTCAATATGTGGCATCAACCTGTTTAGCATTAGGTACTCATATAAGGTGATACAGTAATTAGGACTTTTTGGTTGCAAATGACAGAAACAGCACAAAGTAGCTTAAGATAAAAGAAGAAGAGAGAAGAAAGGGAAAAGGGAGAAATTGTCACATGAAACCACAAAGTTCAGAGGTGGACTTCAAGTTGGACTATATCAGGAGGTCAATAAACAGCAACAAAAATACTTCAATTTCCTTATCAGCTCAGTTTCCCTTTCATAGGCTCTTCCATATGGTGGCAAGACGCTCTAGGTCATATCGTGCTTACAGTTCACGGAGAAGAGCCCTCTTGCTGTTTAGTTCTAGCACAAGTCCCAGGAAGAGCTTAAATTATACCAGCTGGAATCACAAGTCTATCCCTGAGCTAATCACGAAAGCCAGGACAATGGGTGGTCTTGTTAGAGGGGCCTGGTTATATGCCCTTCTCTGGAAGGGAGAGAGAAGTCATTTTTCTTCCCAAAGTATAGGTTCCCTCTAAAAAACAAGTTTCGTTTAGTAGGTGAAGTGGGGAAGAGAAACCACGTTGGACAAAAGCTCTGGCTGCCAAAGTGCACTGGCTAGAAAAAGTCGGACTTCCCCTCAGTTGTGAGACCCCAGGAGTGAGACTCCTGAATCTACACATTTCTTCCTATTTCTCTCCTTTAGCTTGGGGCTGGGGCTTCCTGAGGATGCAACCCTGAAAACTAAAACCCCTTCAGGCTGCCTCTTTCCCTCCCATCCCCAGGTCTACCAGGACAGACTGCCAAGCATGGCTCTTCCCTTGGTGTGCAATGCTGGTGCGTAGAGCACTATTACAGGAGTGGGGAAGGGGCCACCCTTCCAACCTGAGACCCTGCCCTCCCACTCCTGGGCTCATCCGTCCACTCACGTTCACTGGCTTCCTGCTCTGGATCTGTGTTGTTTCCCACTCTGATGCTATTTTTCAGCCCTGTATACAATGTGCCTTTCCCTGCTACATGCCAGCTCTAAATCTAAGTGTAAGAGCATCAATCATGATCTGACAATGGGGATAAAAGATGGCCCCAATTCTCACTCATTATCACAAAATCAGTAATACGTGAAGAGAAATCAGGCCTATTTACAAGAGACTATGATCTGTAACAGCCTAAGTGACACATTTCCAAGTGTCCCTGTAGGACCACCAGGGAGGGGAGCAGAGCCATCTGAGTCCACTTCAGCACTGGGTCCTCTTCCCCATACGTGAATTCTGGCAACCACAATAATAGTTAGTACTTCAATTACACAGTGTTTAAATGGAGCAAAACAGGTCTTAATTTTACTTTTAGTGGTGCAAGAATTTCAGAGTTACTTCCAAACCTCTGATGCAATCTCTGACAAAGAACTGCTTCTCAGGTTTTACGATCCTGGTCCAAAGCATTCAAAGAGATGGTACAGAGCATCCTATCCAGCAGCTACAAACTAGCAAGACTCTCAGGCAGTTTTTGTTGAGTTTCAGTAGTGCTTACAAATAAGGAAATTTCACCTTAAAATATCCCGAGTCCTCATTTACTTGAAATTGAAAAGATCAGACAAACTAGGCCCACAATCCAGCTTGATAGCCAGCAGCCGAGGCCCCGTCCTAAGCTGCTCCACCGAGGCAGGTGGGAACGCGCTGGTTCTCTGCAGTCTCCACCACTCCCTAGCGCTTCCATTTACCGTACCCACTGCCCGCCTTGTGGTCATTCGCGTCTGCAGCTTATGACCGTTGGGACTTTTCAACTCACAGCAGATTCTAAGGAGGCCCCAGAGGGTGAAATAACTCATCTGATTCAGTCTGAAATTCTGTTCATTGTTGTTTTTATTTTTAACAATATGCTAACTTTTCTTCCTTTTCAAAAATTAGTATACAAGCTCTTGGATTGCAGGATGCCTGGATGCCCCAAGTTGAGGCTGATGCTGGGAGAACCACGGGAGTAGAGGGGCTGGGCTGTCCTCATCTTTTAATAAAACTCTTGGTGTAACTCAAGGTAGATAGAGAGATGGATGGATAGATAGATAGATAGATAGATAGATAGATAGATAGATAGATAAGGTATTGTAACAGGGTGTAGCCAAGAGGGGGACCCCAAATAGGGATTTGGAATGGGGTCCAGAACTCAAGGGGTCCAGGAAATATTAGGATGTCCCTGCCCCCACCCCACAGGTGTGGAGTGGGAGAAGGGACAAATGGAGCAGGGCCATTGAGAGCTGTTTTGCATAGCAACAGCTTTGCAGCTAACCTCTGGTGTGGTCATTTAACATATCTATAACCTTTAACTGGTTACACAGATATGTTAAATAGCTGTGGCCATGCTCTGAGCCAGGGGAGTGGAAATAGCTTCCCCACCAGATGTAAGTGGTGGGCAGGTCCCCCGAGTTACAGCACCTGCATGGGAGCTTGGAGAAGATTGGCTCCATGATATGGGGCTACCCCTGCCCAGATTCACGATGGCAGCTCAGTGAACTTGGAATAATACAGGAATGCTGGCAGGTGTAATTGATTGTAGGAGGAGTTGGAAATGGGGCTGCAGAGTAGGATTGGCACGGGGATTTAAACCCAGAAACGGCAGCCATTGAGGGAGGACCATTTGGCTGTGGCAGTGCAGAGAGGACCACAGCCAGTGCAGGAGAGAAACACTCAGTCTTCAGCAGAGTGGGGACTCCCTCAGCCCCAGGAGAGAGAACCTCATGGCTTTACCAGAGTGAGGACCCCCACAGCTTCAGAAGGGGGAACCACCACCTGGCTTTAGCAGAGATCCCAGCAACACAGCTGATGGTGCCGGGAACCGAGGGAGGCCTACCAGCCGAGACAGATTACTGGGAAGAACCAGGAGCTGCCTGAGCCACGGACTTCTATTTCTTTTCCTGAGATATGGTACTGTTACAGAGCAAGACCCAAACAAGCAAAGGGGGCCCGGGAGCCCCGGGACGGTGATGCTCTTACTGAAAGAAATTCGGGTCCGTCTTGTCCGCCGCCATAAAGGAAAGATATCTCTCAATGCCAGAGATTGGTGAAAAGGAAAGGAAAACGTTTATTTTGTGCTGTACAAAACTTAAGGCAGTGACCTAATATTTTTTATCAAAAAATCTTAAAGTCCCTTAAAACACCCACTAAACGCACACAGTTCTTCCTTCCCCCCTGCCCAGTATGGGGTACCGTATCTCAGGAAAGGAAAATAGAAGTCCAGTCTCAGGCAGTGTCTGGATCTTCCCAGTAATCCGTGCTTGGCTGGTAGGCCTCTCT